>JAFVLL020041904.1:50702-93170 GCA_021397915.2 Tor tambroides
ACAGAAAACAGCTTGGAAAAAAAAACAGAACGGATGTAAAAGTGGAAACGGCAGTAGACTTTCAGACAATATTAGCATTAGTGAAAGATGAAACATTTCAGACAGTTTTTTTTTGTGCTTATGACCCTGCAAAATTGGGTCTAAAGCTGGGTTATTTAATCCCTATGTGTGTGAACGACCCCGTATGTGTGTATGTGGTGAATAAGCCCTGCATTTGACATGTTAAAAGGGATGTTCTTTACTAAGAGTCTTGTTGGGCCTGACATAACTGGGACGTAGTTCTCCTTGTCAAAGCTAATAATCAATTCCCATGCTGGGATAATCTGACAGCACGCTCCCACTAACTGCGCCACTGTCTCTATGTGCACAGCTACATATCTCCCAAAACAATCATTCTCCAATCTAACACAAAATTAGCTAATCTATGTCTTCACCGCCTGTTCGAATGAAATATATTAAGCCCAGATACTATTAAAATTTTCAGCACAGAGAACTCAATATTTTTGGTTTGTTTACCCTTCAGGTGGAGAAAGTTGGTAATTTTTTAATAAAAGAAGCATCATTCCTGTGAGAATTTTGGACTAAGTGGATTTTTAATGCAATGTCCAAAAAAAAAAGATAATAAAGTTGCATGATTATACTGTGTAAGTGATATAGATTGTTTTTTTTCTTTACTCTAAAGCTTGTATTAGCAGGACTAGTGCCCAAAATACAAAACAACAACTGTTGTAGCATGATTATGACAGCTGAAGTCAGATTTTATTTCTGATTTGACATACACGTAAACAACAAAAATCCTGTTGAAATAAAACTGTTTAACCATTCTAAGATGGTTTGCTGGACTTAGCTGGTTTAAGATGGTATCCCACCCTAGACATGTGTGTGTTTAGCCTGGGGAAAGAACCATCTTATGTCGGTTTAAAATTTAAAGTTTAAGTTATTAATAATGCAAAAGCAGCTCATGAAACAAAATTAGCAAATTTTTGAATTAGTCTGAATTAGATTTTTTTTTTTTTTTTTTTAGTACACAGAACTTCATATTTTTTTGATTGCTTACCCTTCAGGTGGAGAAACGAGGTCATTTTTTTTAATGATTTTTTTTAATATTATGAAGCTTCATCCCCATGAGAACGGCATTTTTGCATTTCTAATAAAATAAAGTTTTAACAAATATATTTAATGAAATTGCTTTATCCATTTAAATTGGTTTGGTGCAAAAGTGCAAAAGGCCCCCATTAAATCAGCCAACAGACTGCTTAAGACCAGCTTTGGTTATTTTAAGATATTTTTTCATTAAGAAGTTACAGAAATTTAACACAAATATAGCTAAATATTACTATAAAATGAAACAAAATAAGCTAATTTGTGGCATACCTGCCTGTTTGAATTAGATATTTTAAATTGTTTCAGAACACAACTCCAACATCGAAACAAACAAACAAACAAAAATGCTTTTCTAAGCTTTTATAATTAAAAAAAAAAGAGAAGCCAAAACATCTCTAAACCAGCAGACTCTACCTAGAAACAGTTAAGTACAGCAAACCAGATTAGGATGGTTTAAGATATTTTGTCAGCAAGAAGTTACAGAGATTTAGGATAAAATAGCTAGAATTATCATATGAAACAAAATTTAGTTTTTTTTTGACTTCCCTGCCTGTTTGAATTACATTTTAATTTTTTTTGGTACACAGAACTTCATATTTTTTGATTGCTTACCTTTGATTATGGAGAAAGGTTGGTAAATTTTTTATGATTTTTTTTTTTTAATTAAGAAGCTTCAGTCCCATGAGAACAAAGTTTCTGAACTAGTGCATTTCTAATAAAATAACATTTTAACACATCTATTTAATGAAATTGCTTGGTTTGTTGGATTTAGCTGGTTTCAAATGGTTTCTCAGTCTGGGCAAGCTTGTGTTTAGATGGAGAAAAGTGCCAAAGACCCCCATAAACCAACCAACAGACCAGCTTTGGTTGATTTAAGATATTTTTCATTAAGAAGTTACAGAAATTTAACACAAATACAGCTAAATATTACTAGCAAATGAAAGGTAATTTGTGGCTTCCCTTCCTGTTTTAATTAGATATTTTAAAAAGTTTTTCAGTACACAACTCCAACCTCCAAACAAACAAACAAACAAACAAACAAACAAACAAACAAACAAACAAACGCATTTATAAGTTTTTATAATTAAAAAAAAAAAAAGCCCAAAACACCTCTAAACCAAGAAACTCTACCAGGAAACAGAGCAAACCAGATTAAGATTGTTTAAGATATTTCGTCAGCAAGAAGTCACAGAGATTTAGGATAAAACTAGAATTACCACATGAAATAAAATTAGTTCATTTGTGGCTTCCCTGCCTGTTTGAATTAGATATATTAAACATATTAAGTTTTTCAGCACAAGGAATTTCCTATTTTTTGTTTGTTTACCCTTCAGGTGAAGAGAGAAGGAGAATGTATGTTTTTGTTATTCCATTAATAACTCTGCCTAAACGACTTCTAAAAAGTCAGATGACAGGAGGGCAACGGCTTTCCAAATTTAGCCACTCTCTCTTTGGCACGTGTGAAGGATGTGAACCCCATGCACACTCGCTGACAGATTTTAGTAGGGCGACACAAATTGTGTGAGTGTGTGTGTGTAATAGAGAGAGAAAGGTGGTGACAAACAGTGTGTGTGCTTTAAATGTGTGTGGGGTGTGACTATGTGCATAAGCGCGCTCGTGTGTGACAGCAGCAGTGTGTTTGAGTCTGTCCCCGCAGGTCCTCCCTCAGGTCTCCGTCAGCCTCAGCCGACAGAGTCGTTACTCATAAAGACAGTATTATTATCAAGCAGAAGATGAGTGTATATCCAGGCCAGAGCACACATGAGGAACTTCCTCCACATCTGTATATTCACTCGATTGTCTCCATTTCGTGAAAAAAAGACACTGAACAAGGCTTCATTAATCAGCATATACGCTCACTCAAACACTCCTGCAGCTGTTTATGTGTATTACTCTGATGAATAACAATATTGTGTTGGTTTACACAAAGACCAGACGTGTTACACAGGTTCGTGTTCAGACAACATAATGCAAATGAGTTTACCATCAATGTGGCATCTAACACCGGAAAACAAGTCTTGCGTGTAACTTGGAAGCACCATTTCTTGTTATTCCTTCATAGGCTAAAAATAAGATGAAAATGTAAGATTATTTTCTCTGCCAAAACTTTAATTTGAATCGAATATATTTCTTGTCACATGATAGAATTAAAAACATCTTTGGAAAGTTTTAAACTAATATAATTCACATAATGAGCTGCTGGTGATGTGCCTTGCACAAAAATGAGATGCAGGTTCTATAAATAAGAAAACCATTGCATTGTCTTTGTGTAAACTGTAAAAAAAAAAAAAAAGATTAATATGAATGAGCTACCCACCACATCTTGACTTGCTAGAAGAAACAACACATGCAAACAACATGAGGATTATGATACTACTTGGCATCCTGCTACTTTCTCTGGTATATGCTCTCATTTCAAAAAGTGTTGCATTACATTCCAAAGTAAGAAAGAAATTATATATCGTATAAAGTAGTCACATTTGGATGCAGTGTTTGACTGGTGACCTGACCTATGAGAATTCTGTACCAAAGATGATATCATGACAACCATAGTCTAAACTTCACCCTTAACATGTGGTAATTCAAATCCTACTCTTATCACACCCACAAAGGACACATATTTATAATGTGGTGACTCATATGTATGACCTTATGTAGATGGCGACTGCATCCAGACACTCAACCCCTCACACATCACTGCCCAGTGGCCTGTCAACTTCGTTCTTTATCTCACCTGCCCACATAACAAGCTGCCTGGCTTGATCGATACACTAGCAGATGTGCGGGACCCGGCCCTGCCTGCAGGACGCGCATAGAGGCATGAAGTGTGAATCTTTCTTTATGCTATTACACAGATCACATCAGTATGCTGCGAAGAGACACACGGCTTCAGGTCTAGTGCACCGTACCACCTAGAGTTTGGCATTCAGTACGATCTGTTGTGGAACAGGGCGGTGAAATCACCGTATTGAAAGCATTCGAAAGACAAACGAGTGGAATCTGAAGCTTGAAAAAGATTTCTGAGGAATGGAGAAAGTGATGTAGCATAAAAAAGTGACCTTTCAAAGTTTAACAGTTTTGTATTCTTTTGGTGGAAGGGAACTCAAGTGCAATACTAATTTACTGTTGCTTATATGTAGGAGAGTAGGATATATATATATATATATATATATACACACACATACATACATACATATATGTGTGTGTTTGTAAATGTTACATCTCGAGCCTCAGGCTTAAAGATTAGGTTGAGCTCCAATCGTGACACACGAAGAAAAGTATATGTACATATATTTCTTCTAAATATTTGTTTATTTATGTGTTAGCACAGGGTTATCTTGATTTAGTGGAGAGGTCATGTGGGCCCCTTGGCATTTGCATCAAATTTGAATAAATCCTCTAAAATCACATCAAGGTGACAGCTGAAGCGAAATGTCATCTGAGGAAAGCTTTGAAAGTCTGTTATTCCAAATTATGCTTGTCTAAACTTATAATGGGCATTTGTTTTTGCATATTCGAACGCTCACACAGAAATTGTCAAAGCACTTTTCACACCTGCTGCAGCTTCAAAAAGAAAAAGTGACAACAATAAGGTTGTGATTTATGCCGTTTGCATCAGTGTTCATAATTTTTGTCTTTTTAGGAAAATATCCTTCAGCCTGTTTTGAGATGTCATTCATTTTATTCCATTTTACTCAGACCTAAATATCAGATAAATTGAGATATTACGAGATATTTTCATAATTCATTTCATTCATTTTTTCCCTAAAATGTATTGCATCCAATCATGAAAAAAGCATCCAAACATTATTTTGCACTTAAAGGAATAGTTCATCTTCAGTTGCTGGTCCCCATTGACTTAGTGTTTTTTTTCATACTATGGACATCAGTGGGGACCAGCAACTTAAGGTGAATTATCCCTTTAAAATGGTGCTACATTTTGGGTAATTTTTGATATTTTTTGACTCTGATGATGCTGTGAAGTCAGATCTGGATTCCTACCGTCTACACAGGAGGGTTTGTTCCGTGTTGTGCCGGCCACTTTTCCCGGTAAACACGAGCACTTGACAGTCTGGGAACGCTCCTCAATGCGGTTCTTGTTGCAGCATCGGTGTGCTGCGATGACCTCACATGTTCCTCCCTCTGTGGATACAGAAACACACACACGTACATCAGTGGCACATATGAGACACTTCAACCTTTCACACAATAAAGATGCACATATTTCAGTTTGGCCGCAGCATATTGGTACAGTATATATTAGTGACATGCATCAGAAATACCCATTTAAGCAACACACGAGTAAAACTGTGACAACTGAGGTCAACAGTGGAAGACATGAATGCAGTCAGTAAGGAAGGTTTGATTTGAACCCTCAACCTGAAATTCTGAGTTAGACAAAATTTGAGCAGCAAATACTCAATTTATAATCATACTCATTTTCAGTTTCATTAGAGAATCCTAGTCATTTATATTTGCATGTAAATGGTGTATAAGTAAAAAGGGTTTCAGCTTGTTTTACTGCTTTAGGGATTAATTATGATTTGCAGGGATTAATTACGATTAATTATTATTTGATCTTACGCTAAACACTTCCTAACTTTTGTGCAAAAATGAAAATATAGACAAATACAATATTACATAGACTTCAATCAAAGCTACAATTAAGAAGCTCAGGCTAAGCTACATGTTTGATTGCCCCAACACATTAAAGTACTACATAAAATTCAAAATATTTCATAAATTAAACTATAAACAATTGATTTCATTCATATTCTGTTCAGAAACCTTATGCTTTTCCACTTTTTACCCCTTGATGATCATCAGCCAGTAATTATCAATAAGATTCAGCGTCTTTTCAGTGATCGCATAAAAAAAGACAAACGCATGAGGGGGGAAATTTCTTATAAAAAAACCCCAAAAAAACATTTTCTGCAAAAATCAAGATCATTTTCTGCACACAGAAAAGGTATTTTGGAGTGTTTTTTGGTGCGTGTTTTTAGACATATTTACTTAAATCCATGAGGGTAAAAAGGCAATCAAATAAAAAAAAAAAACTGAAGCCTCAGTTCCTTAATTAGATTAACTTCCAAAGTCATCAGTTAAATAAGCATTAGAGCAAATGGCCCTTGTAAAAAGCCTCTGAAGAGAAAATTATAGGCTCTTCTACAGACTCTTACTGCTAGGCTTTCTGTGTAATTACCATGTATTCTTTCTTTTCTCTGCGTTGCAAATTGCCCTTGAAGCATGTTGATTATCTTATCTAAATGACAAGCCTTTTACCCTGGTGTGATGCAAGCAAGGGCTTTTATGGGGAGCGCAGGACGGTGAGGGTGCTGTCATGGTTTAGACAAAGTGGAGACATATAGCACGGTATGACATTGATGTGACTAAATAGGCAAGACTCATTCTTGATAAAAAGGCCTTGAGACAGTGCAATTATGAAGTCCTCACAGTCATTATCATGCTCCCTGCCCTTTAACACACACACACACACACACACACACACACACACACACACACACACACACACACTTTACAGGATATCTGGAGCTATATGATATGTACTGCGGCAAAGTGGACCCCATTGTGACAAAAAGAGGAAAAAAAGAAAGGGAAAAGACCAGAATGCGCAAAAAGCTACTAGTGGGTCACCATAACAATAGAGAGCACCCTGAGGAGAGCTGGGGGGATTGATGAGAGGTAATGGTTTCCCCCTCAAACGGTGGGCTCACAGCTCCGCACCAACCCCAAGACAGGAAAGAACAGGAGAACAGAGGAGGACAGGAGTGCAGAACGGGAAAAAAGCAAGAGGGAGGGAAGGAGGCAGGCAGCTCCCTCGCTGGGCCGGACCGGGCCCGGCCGATTGAGTAATGGCAGAGCTGTTGGAAGCGCCCCTCTCACACAATTATAAAGCGGCCAGGTAATTCAGCCAGTGGGGTTGCTGCAGCGAGGCCCTCCATCAGATGCTCCCCTTTCCCCAACACCTGCGGAAACCCTCTTTATCTTCCCCTGACAGCTGTCCACCCAACCACTCCCACATCCCTCAATTACACCAGAGCTCACGCGAGGACATACGAGAAAAATTGCCCCATACTGACTGGCGCGAGAGCATACGAAGAAGAAGAAAGAGGAGGAAGTGACCCATTTCCCACCATTTTGACAGTCAACATTGCTTACTGGCAGATAGATTTTTTTTTTTTTAATTTGTCAGTATTGGTGAAAACATTTTGGATATACATTGGATATATATCTGCCGATGTTAGACATTATTAAATTGATCAGTATTGGTCAATACAGATTTTAGGCAATTTTAGATCAATATTTTTCTCAGTATTGAATATACTGTATATTGGCTGATATAAAATACATATATATTTGTTTTTTTTGTGTCAGTATTGGATATATATTAGGCAATATTATTATTTTTTAATATTCCTCTGTATTTGATTTAATATTTGATATATGTCACCCAACATTAAAAATACAGAAATAAAATGTAATATTGTGAAATATTATTATGATGTAAAATAACGTTTTTCTATTTTAATATACATTAAAATCTAATTGATTCCTGTGATCAAAGCTGAATTTTCAGCATCAGTCTTCAGTATCACATGATCCTTCAGAAATCATTCTAATATGCTGAATTATTATCAGTGCTGGAAACAGTTGTGCTGCTTAATATTTTTTTGGAACCTGTGATACTTTTTTCAGGATTCTTTGATGAATAAAAAGTTCAAAAGAACAGCATTTATTTACAATAGATTTGTTTTCTAATAATATACACTACCGTTCAAAAGTTTGGGGTCAGTAAATTTTTATTCTTTCTTTTTCGAAAGAAACTAATACTTTTATTCAGCAAGGATGTGTTAAATTGTGACAGCAAAAGTGACAGCAAAAAAGATTTATATTTTGAATAAATGCTGTTCTTTTAACTTTATATTCATCAAAGAATCCTGAGAAAAGTATCACAGGTTCCAAAAAAAAAAAAAAAAAATTGGCAGCACAACTGTTGCCAGATAATTCTAATAATAAATCAGCATATTAGAATGATTTCTGAAGGATCATGTAACACTGAAAACTGGAGTAATGGCTGATGAATTCAGCTTTGCATCACAGGAATAAATTATATTTTAAACTTTAGTAAAATAGAAACTATTATCATTTTATATTGTAATAACATTTCACAATATTATTGTTTTTTGAGCATAAGAGACTTCATTAAAAAACATTACAAGTCTTATTTTTTGTATCAGTCAGTATTAGATATATATTAAGCAATATATACATTTTTTAACATTCCTCTGTATTTGATTTTTTTAATATTTGATGTCATTCAACATTTCTCTCTCTCTCTCTCTCTCTCTCTCTCACACACACACACACACACACACACATCTATATATCTACATATAGATTTTTTTAAATTTTACTTTTTTTAAATACAGCATATATTGATATACATACATTTATATTTATTAATGCATGCTCAGTTTTCTCCATTTTTTTTTACTTTTACTGTCATCTAATGCTTATTTGATGTCAAACAATAATTTAAAAAGTTACAGTAAAAGTAAATACAGAACTTGAAATTAATATCCATTTTTCATATTGTGGCATAGTTGTTATGATGCCTAAATTCACTTATAGCATTTTAAACTATTAGTTACTTTTAAGTGTTTTATTTCTATTTACTTAGACAGGATAGTATAGAATTTTAATAGTGACCTTTTATCAGTTATTGGCAATAACATGATATACAGGGTGTACATAAGAGAGGAAATTACAATGTCCTCATGCTTGATCTCTCTGCACTTCAAATCTTTTTTTAAGCCCCTGCTTCAGGGTTTGAGTGAGCAATGGAAAACTAAGAGTGCTAGGCCAGCGGTGAACATGATGGCCGTTGCAGCGCTGTCATCAGTCCTCACGTTTGAGCAGGAGGCATCCATTTGTCCGAGCGTGTTTGGCAACACGTACGTCTAGTTTTGACCTGGCATTAAAACATCAACCCCAACACACTGACAGGATTTTGCTCAAAACTCTCACTGCCATTCACGATAGCTCACTCTGGACCTATTACTGCTGTGCTCTCCATAAGCTCCATAATATCCCAGCGAAAAACACCACAAAACACCTTCACAAATCCCTCTGGATTCTATTTAACCCCTGTTAACTGCTTTAAATCTCTTATTGACTACTTTACTATTTCAGAATTCCTTCTTATATGGCTTTCTAAGGCTGTTTTCTGGATAAGATTCCCATATTCGTTCAGTCATAGTGAATCATTGCTCCCCATGGTGTTTTTTAGGAGGTGGATGTCTAATACAGCAGCAGTTGGATCCTAGTCATTATTGTGGAACGTGGATTTCCATAAAGATGGGAATGGCTTGCCAATTCTTTATGGCTCTGTCCTATACTGAAAGCTTTAAAATCCATGCTATAGTTCATTGATCCAATACTGGCCCAGCAAACCTTGAGATGAATGTTTTCATCTTGGTGTTCAGAAAAGGAGCTAACATACAAAATGAAAAATTGTGGACCACTACAATGTTCACAAACAAATGGCCATTAATATCTACAGTGATATTCTGACAAAGCATTCACCTGCTGGAGGTAATTTAAAGTCAGCCATAAGCATTTGTGAGCCGAGGGAGACAGTTTAAAGAGTATAACAAGCCTTACACACAACAAACTGCTTAAACTGTCGAGCTATTCGTCACTGCAGTTCAACTCAGAATCAGCATAAACACCACCCGTCAAAGCACTTAAAGTAGGATGTGTTCCTGAATTGAAATTCCTGTGAACCAACGAGTGTGTTCTCTAATTTTAGAAATAGAATAGAGAAACAGAAACAGAGAAAGAACATCCAGAACCCCAGTCCAGAACAAACCCCTTTTGTACATGACCTGACCTAAAAAGCTCCTAAAAAGGCCATGATACTGGCATATGCGGCACAATATATGAGTACATAATATATGAAACACAAAATTTGAGTATAAAAATAGCATAAAAATGTATTTCAGTGACTTATAGAAAAGGCATAATGTAATAGAGGTTACAACACAAAAAAACTTTTGGACTTTTTGTTTGTAATCAGTAGCTTAAAGAAAAGGCATAATGCCACTTTCTAAATTAAAAAATAAAAATTTAAAATAAAAATAAAATACACAACAAAATAGGAATATGAAATTGAAAAACATGAACAAAAAAGTTTCAGTGGCTAACAGAAAAAGCAACGCTATCTCACGGCAATTCGTACGTATTTTACGAGGTGGCTAATTCGTACGAATTCGTACGATTTGTCTAAACCCCAGTGACGGGTAGGTTTAGGGGCGGGGTTAGGTGTAGGTCATTCGTACAAATTCATACGAATTGGCAACTCGTAAAATACGTACGACTTAGCAAAAATCGTATGAATTTGTACGAGTGAGGTCGTACGAATTCGCACGAATTAGCCACCTCATAAAATATGTACGAATTGCCGTGAGATCGGGCTGGAAAAAGCACAGTGATGCTTTCTAAATGAATGAAAATAAAAATCTAATACAAAAAGGACACAACATAAAAAAGGGGTTATGAAACAGAAAAATGAACAAAATATTTTGGTGAAAAAGCATGACATTTTCTAAATGACAGGAAAAATGTCATTGTAATTGTTAAAGAATTAAATATATAAATATGAAATCTTGTATAATAAACTATACATAAAAGTAGCAATATAAACAAATATAAAATAGCACTATAAAATAGGAAAATTAACAAAAATTTAGGTGGCTTACAAACAAGGCATAATGACACTTTCAAAAAAATGTAACAAAAACAAAATAGAAACAAAAATAAAATATATTTCAGTGTCTTACAGAAAAGGCATAGCAACACTTTCTATATGAAAGGAAATAAAAATATATAATATAACATAAAATATAATATAATAAAACTATAAAAATAAAATGTACAGTATAAAGTAGGAATATAAAATAGGAAAATTAACAAAAAAAGAGAAGGGATAATGACACTCAAAAGGTAAATAAAATGTCCTTGCCCATAACTGCTTCTATTATTGCAAAATGTATATAAAGAATTGTATATAAATGCATATAAAGAATTAAGAATAACACAAAATAAGAATATAAAATGTAGTACTTAAAAATGAACAAAACAGGAATATGAAATGGAAAAATAAAACATTTCAAAAGTCACAGGAGTAAAAACACTTTCCAAATAAATGAAAGAATAAAAAACAAAGCAAGTATAGAAAATCAAATAGGAAAACAAAATAATGAAGACACAATTATTAAAAAAAAAGCTTGCTTTTGAGGGCAGGGCCCCAACTCATGATTCTTGGCAACTAAATCTAGATGAAATATTTAATTGATTCGTTCGTTCTATTTTAGGATTGATTGTCCCAACGTAGACAGAGGCGTTTGGCATATGTTTAATGTGTTACCACATCTTGATCTAAACAATTGGCCCTCAAGTCTCTCCTTACCCAAAATTGCTTCTCTTATTAATCTTGTGCTTGCACAGAGATAAATCAGACTGCAAAGAACATTTACAGAACACATTTATCCAGTGACAATAAAAAGCCGTTCAGTATATCTGTTTTATGTGCACGTCACTGGCTGAAATCACAAACGATGTGACACAGAAAAGTCTATTTCCTTGCACAGCATCTCATTGAGTTTGACTGTAATGACTTGAGGTGAGTCTAATGGAAGCTAATAATAGGTTTAGGAGTCTTTCATTGGGATTTAATGCTTTTTACATCTTGTGGCAGCAGAAGTGTGTGTGTGCGGGTGTGTTTGCTGGTTTAATCTGTATGTGTGTGACGTGAGAGATCAAGAGTGAGGCTAGAGAGGCAGCTTTTTGCACAGCCATCAGACAGGTGGACATTAAACCATCCTGCACTGGCACCATCTGTGCTCAGAGTGAGTGCGGGGTAATGATACCTCCGGACTGTGAGCTAGCGTAAGGCTGAATTTCTTAGAGGACAAATGGCCGTTCCAGCCCTGCTGCTGAGGCTAAACTCATTCACACCATGTTTCTGTTAGCTACAGGTAATCACTACTCCATTACCTGTGCGAATGTAAGAGAGTGTGGGCAGAAGTACATCTGTTTGCTTCATGCGTTTTTGAGGGATAGTTCACCCAAAAAAAAGGGGCACGCTGGACCCCATTGAAAAAAAAAATTATATATACAGTGTATATATATATATATATATAGATATACACACACACACACACACACATATTTATTTATTTCTTTTTAAAATTTCTTTGTGTTCCACAGAAGACAGAAAGTCATTCAGGTTTGGAACATGATGACAGAATTTTGAACTATTGCTTTAAAGGAATACAAAAAGAAAAATCTGCTGAAAATGTACTCACCCTAAGGCCATCCAATGGGTCCTCTGCAGTGAATGGGTGCCGTCATAATGAGATTCCCAACATCTGATAAAACCATCACAATAATCCATAAGTAATCCACATGACTCCCGTCCATCAATTAACCTTATGTAAACTGAAGAGCTGTGTGTTTTCAGAAAACGAATTCATCTTTAAGGGGTTTTAAATTTACAGTGTTGCTTCGGGCCAAAATGCCAGGCCATGATCCATAATAACACTTCCTCCAAAAAGTTCATCGCCTGTTGTCCTTTCACATCAAAATCTACTGATATATTTGTTTTGAACTACTTGTTTTCACTTGCGCTTGATTTGTGCATATTTCTCTCCTGATTCAGACGAGATGACTTTTTCACTGGAGAAATCAATATTATGGATAAGGGACTTTTATTTTAGCTGGAAGCAATGTTTGAAGTTAAAAATGTGAATTTGCTTATTACAAACATAACTTTTCGCTTCACAAGACTATTATGGATTGGATTATTATGATATTTTTATCAGCTGTTTGAACTCTCATTCTGATGGCACCCATTCACTGCTGAGGATCTATGGATGTCCAAGTGATGTACTACTAAATTTCTCTAAATCTTTTCTGATGAACAAACAAACTCATCTACATATTGGATAGCCTAGGTGTGAGTAAATTCTCAGCAAATTTTCATTTTTGGGTGAATTATTCCTTTAAGGTGAGTTAAAAAAGTTTGCTACTAGTAAAATTAACTTGCTTCTTGTTTCTCTTTCTCTCTCTCTCTTCCTCTCCCCTGAGGTAATGTTAGAGGTGGGTCACATCAATCAGAGCAACTCTGGTCATTCTCCCATCAGGCCTTTCTAGACCCAAGGTCATTACAGTAGCGCACATAGAGATTACCTTTAAGAGAATCAATGCTTTAGTGTTTTTGGTGAGTCAAAGGCTAATTAAAAGTACGGTAATGAAGGAGTGTGAAATGGAGCAGGGGGGCAAAGGGTTCAGAGTAATTAAAACAGCTCTGACACACTTTACTCCAAGCAACTTCGCTCCTCTTGGTGCCCACATGGCATTTATTTCTGTATGTGGATATAGATAGTAACAAATAAAGAGAGTGTAAAACATTATGATCCATTATAAGAAAGACTGGGGCTAGTTGTCACTCTTTATTCCAGTTAATATTTCTCAGAGATAGTTTATTTTTAAAATCAATTTCTATAGACACACACAAAAAAACAAACAAATTAATAAATTAAATAAAAAAAAAAATTCAATATATAATATCCTTACACTTACTAAAATCATCGCTCATTTGTAAGCTGGTGTGGTTCAGTGATAAGAAATACATGACAAGCTCGATAACAGAAAGAGACGTGTGAATGTTCTTTTGACTCGTTTTCACCTTGTGGCGACAGGAATACAGAGTGTCATACCTGACAATCTGATGCACATGCACCTGTGATTTTTAACAAGGACAATTACCTGAGTCTCATATCCATCACAGGATTAATACCGGTCGTGATAGGGCTTCTAATGTACAGAGTGCAAAAGAGAGGGGGGTAGTTAGAGGAATGGTTCGACAGAGAGCTGGAGAGAAAATGCTCTGATTGGAAATTACTCTAGTGTGGAGAGGTACTCATTCTCAAATGGCACCCATTAAACTGTAATGTATTGCACAGGCAAAGCACACAACAGTGCAGCTAACCCAGACTAATTCACAGTTTCCATCAAACATGGCTTAATTACAGCACAGCCTAGAGGAAAGTGATGCTATAAATGCTCATATTTGCTGAAGTTTGAAAACTATTTAATCTTCAACAAATTCTTTCTCTCTTTGCCTTTCTCTCTTGCCAATCAGAACCCAGGAGGGACCTATGCTCAAACTAAACAAACAAATCAACAAGAACAAGACAAATGGAAGTATTTCATCAGTCTGAATCCAAGGATAAAAAGTAATTACCATCTGTTCATTTTTTCTGTGAATCATCAAAAACGTTGATAGTGAAACTAAAAATACAACAAAAACGCTTATTAATCCTAGAAAAATTATGTTAGACAAATATTAGAGTAAATACAATAGAATTAATGTGTGTGTATGTATATAATTTAGCATCGCTCTCCTTTCTCTCTATATAATTATTTTAAAAATTATATATTTTATGTAAATACATACACACACGCACACACATTCGATTTATTTTAATATTGTATTTATATGTAAATATATACGGCGTATACACACATGTAAATACATAAAATATTTTTTTCAAAATTATATATTGGTATATATTTATTTTAAAAATTACTAGTGTGTGTGTGTGTATATATATATATATATATATATATATATATATATATATATAAAACATATAATAACATTCCATATAATATAATAATATTAATGCATTAAATATTATATATTTAATGAAAAAAAAAAAAAAAAAAATATATATATATATATATATATATATATATATATATATATTAACATTCCATATAATTTAAATAATCTTGGGTCAGATATTTCTAGGTCAGACGTATCCGTTTCATATCAACCAGCACAAATCATACATAAGAAATGTTTTTTTTCCCCTTCCTTTCAGTAAAACCAACTCAATCTGTTTCAATAATGCATTCAGAGGCTTCTCTTATTGATTAGCATCAGAAATTAAAATCAGCAACACATCTCCCTACAACATGCTTCATCAAAGGGAATATGAACCAGCTGTTATCATGCATTTATGTTTAATAGCTCTAGCTTTCAGAACTGGCATTCGAAATTTAACTTCTCATCTTTAAATCACCAATCTGCATTTAAAAGAAGTATGCATACACTTCTCGCAGCTTAAAATGCAGCCAAAAGCCTTTTTTGAGCTCGGTGGAATCATAAGATAACTCTCGACATGTTACTCCCTCTGGGCTGACATTAATTTTGCTCACATGACATATTTTTAAAAAATGTGCTGGGAAATGAAGCGTGAATGGTACAAAGACTGAAAGCGGAGTTGTCTGGAGCAATCTTATATCTCACATTGGCCGGGAAGATTATGTGTAAATACAAATCATTCAATCTGAGAGCTCTTGGAGGGATTTTTCCAACACAGAACAATACAACAGCATCTGCATATTATGAGCCTAACATTTATTATTGCACTGCGAGTTGAAGTGTTACAAATTTATCACTGCATGTTGCAGATAAATGCTTATTGTTGTGTCATCCTGCGCACAATAGCAAACAAAAATGCACACTTGTCACAAGCAGTCAAGTTCAGACGAAACTGCACTGTAAATAAAACAGTTTATGGGACTTTTTAGTCACAAATGCTAAGAAATATGAATCCCTTGAAACCTGGCAATCAGAATTCCCTCAAATGTAGTCCCACTTAGTCAAACACAGTTATATGAGTAAATAATTTGAAACTGAACAATATTGCTGAAATAATGGGTTTCTGAGATCCCAGGATGCATTGCAGGCAGCATGAATAAACTATGCAGGATTAGTTTCGCTGTTGAACGTTTGTTTAAACTTTTGTTGTTATGATGTTAAGAGCTTATTCTTTACATAAACTATACTAAGTACAAAACAATCTTCTATATCTCAGATAACAACAACAACAATACTATTACTACTACTAATAATAACAATCAAAGTTGTTAATAAAAACAAGATTATTGGATTATGGCTTTACAAGAATTTTACTATTACTTTCTATTTCAACATTTCACATTTAATTCAATGCGTTACTTCTTATTTCTTTTATAATTATTTGTCAAATTTACAATTTCTGAGTCAAAATCATTTCTACATCATTTTTTAAATTATTATTTGTGAAATTTAGCAATTTCTGAGTGAAAACTGTTTACACCATTTTTTAAATTGTAGACTGGTTTACTGTTTAATGTTACAAATTGAAATTTTGCATCTGTGGTTCTTCAATGAATTTACTGGCTGAATAAGATATTTTGCATTTAGTGAAAGAACAAACTTGATGTTGACAGAACAAAATAGTGTTACTTACATACTTAGACTTACATACTTTAAGACAATAGTTGAAAGAACCAAAAAGTCTGAATGCATGAAGCTGAATTTGGAAGTTTTTTCAACATTACTGTGCCCAGATCATATGTCAAAGAAGTCTGACACCACACCTGTCTGATCTGGTCTTTACTTACAAAGCCACAAAAATACATTTCCTGCCTGTGATATAAGGTGGCGCACTGTCCACATTCACATGCCAGTATATCTCAGGTAGCTCCTCACAACCCTGAGCCATAGAAGCGACTCAGCGGAGACTCTGAGTCAACATCAACATGCATGAATAGCCGAAGGACCCATTGGTAAATGCGCTAGAAAAGGCAGTTTGAAGCGAAACACGGTTCATGGTCCTGCTGCAAATTTATCGCCTGTCTCAGAGCGTTTCCACAATGTCAGGATAGCTTGAAGGAACAAATGGTTCATGCAAACGAACAGGACATGTAGCCGTTTCCCTGAATTTTACAACAGCTGTAGAATATCTGTGTTTTTAGTCCATACACCCACTCACAGACTCATATGAACGTCTGTGACCTCCTTTTAGTATACATACCCAGAATCCCCTGCAGCTGAGTTCTGCCTCCCCTGAGAGGCGAAACAAGCAAACACATACAAGTAAATACACACCAGCCAGTGGACACATGCGCCAGTGGGTGCTCGGATCAGAGAAACACGCACACACATTCAAACATAGCCCGAAGCAAACAGAACAAGAGAGCGCCGAGAACCTTGGTATATTTCAGACAGAGTCAATGACCTCGCTGCAGCTGAGCAACACAAGTCTGGCCTGTTTATTTACGTGCACACACATCACTTTATCTCTCACTTTCCCTACTTGTAGTGCCGACAGCATGTACGGGAGATTTACGCACCATACCAAAGAAACAAATAACACATTAACGCAGCTTTTCTGCATTATCTTTGCTTACCTCTTCTCTTTTTATCATATAAATACCATTCCTTGTACTTTTTCCACCAATAGCCTGGTTCTACCAGATTATTGAACTCTCAAAAAATGCCTTGTGTGCACACGCAGTCCCTGCTGCATCCAGACTACTCGTAAAAAGTAATGGAAGTGGTAATTACACCAAAATAAATGGGCTCTATCAATCCTTAACGAGTGTCACAAAATAGCTGTACATGACCCACGCTGTCTTACGGAGCCCCCGGCACCCGAAGTTACTATCAATACTAACACTAGCATGAAATAACCACAGCCTGCTGGGACTTCTGCAACAGGCCTGCAGAAACTGAGAAAAAATGATGCCTCGCACATCTAAAGAGAGAGGTGTGCACCAAACCTCATATTTACATCGGTGTTGTGAGGTTACACTGAGGTCAAGAGCTGACGGTGCATTATGGGATGCCTGTTACTCTAAATGGAACTGTAACATTCACAGATCTTTTTTAGACATTTAGGAAACCGAATTTGGACTGGGACACTGCTGTAAAGAACTGCAGAGAACTCAAAGCAATAAACTAAGAGCAGGTTCATAATGCCATTACATATTTTACATAATTTCTTCAGTGAATCAGGTGGTAAAATCAATAATTGCGAATTACTCTTCTGACCAGTTTGACCACACGATGAGAATAACTGCTCAATGTAAAAAACAGAATGAACACATTTTAAATATGCATGTCAAAATTTGCAGTCCTCTGATCAAAAATATGTCCTACATCTGTTCTCATTTTAGATATAGGTAACACTTTAGCATAGGAATCAATTCTCACTATTAACTAGTTGCTTATTAGTATGCCTATTATTAACATATTGGCTGTTTTTAGTGCTTATAAAGCACATATTCTGCATGACCATATTCTACATCCCTAATCCTACCCAATACTAACAACTACCTTACTAATTATTAATAAGCAGCAAATTAGGAGTTTATTGAAGCAAAAGTCGTAGTTATTGGTTTGTTAATAGCGAGAATTGGAGTGTGACCCAGACATAAACTACAGTTTTCTTTATTCTCTGCACTTGATATTGATTCAAACAGTTAAAGGTGCCCTTTTGACCTTGCAATAACAAAACGAAAGGCAAATGTTTGATTTGAATGTCTATTGATAGCTCAACTAGGAGCGTCAGTGGTTCATAGAGAGACGAGATGAACACTGACAGTGCTAAATAAGTGGGAAAATCAGAAAAGTGGTGCAAAATCTCCCTGCATTTCACTTATAAAGGCAAACTTGCAACTGAGTTATACATGAGTTATGCCTTGAATACGCAAAAGCATGAAGTTATTAAATAAGACATATCAGACATGCATTTGTGCTTGCGAATAGAGTGCAAATCACTGAAGACTGAACTTTCTGAAGAGAAATAGCCAATCGATGTGCTATAAATCTTAATTGTTTGAATAATATTATACACATTTCGAATCATATCATGGTGTGAAATTGTTGACATTTGAGTTTTGTCATCCACTGCAAACTTAATATCCAGATCAATTTATGATTTACTCTTAGTTGTCTCTCTACATTAAGTTGCGATATGAGAAAGTAATGTAACATCGAACAAAATTATAGTTACACAGTAACTTTAAATGTCAAACAAAGTGTCCAAACTTACAAAATAACTCATTAAATAATGGAACCACACTCTTAAAAATAAAGGTTCTCTATTGGCATTTATGGTTCCATAAATAGCCTATTACCTCCATACAACCTTTCAATTCCACAAAAGATTCTTTAGAGTGAAAAAGGGCTCTTTAGATTTTTAAAATGTTCTTCGAACTAAGCAACAAATGACTCTTTTAAGGAATGTTTATTAACAAGTTTATTGAGGGAACCAAAAATGGTTCTTTTACGGCATTGTTGCAAACCCTTCCTTTGAAAGCTTTATGTTTAAGAGTGTAGGATCTGGCCTAAACGTCTGCCTATAACACATTCTTATCTGCTATGCAGTTTTTCACCGTCTTCTACTGCTTTTGCCTTGTGCTGTTCATGTTCCCGTCACTGAGCTTCTGGCATCTCACACACTGTTCATTTATTAATAGGCATAATGCTTCAGTTGCCACTTATCTGCTCCGAATTATGCATGCATGCTAAAATCATTGTATGTGTCTAGAGAGAGAAACAGATAGACAGACACAGAGAGCGAGAGAGAGAGAGAGATGCAGTGCTGTGTAAAAAATCCTTTTCTCCATTACAATGGCACATTGGGGTCATGCATGAGTTTGCATAACAGGCCTCCATTTTCCAGCGAAGTCCATAAGCTCCAATTTATTCTGCCAGTTGTTTTGCATGTTGCTTGTTTTTGAAGCCTTTTTCGGAGCATTTTTAACAGGACTGGCTTCACTCCAGAGGCGACATGTTGTTGAGTCTCTCCAGTCGTCTTCTGAGCGCCCGCCAGGCATCAATGCTAGTGTCATTACACAGCTATGCATGATAGCACTCTTTTGTCATGCTTTGTGTGTAATTGCTTGTGACATTCGTACTTGTGTTTCATGGTGGGGGAGTGGGGGGACGTTGCCAAGCATGGGTTTATCATATTACTAAAACCATCCTCACATGGCTCTTTTAAGCTTTTCCTTATTTGCCATGAAATCTTGCATCCTTCACTTCGGATCAATCAGCCATTGCAGTATAAAAATATACAATTTGAATGATATCTGTTTGTGAAGAGTGTTAAAGCTTGTTTTTTTGTGTGTGTCAACAAAGGGATAATTCATCCACAAATAAAAATGTTTATATATACATATACATATATAGAAATACTGAAATATTTGAAACTTTCAAAACACATTCAAAATAACAATTTCAACAATATTGAAATACAAACTTTCAAAACATTTGAAAAAATATTTTCTTTTGTGTTCAGCTTCCCCCCCCCCCATGTATTGTCTCAGAGAATATGAAGAGTGAACAGAATATAAACACCCAGTAACAGGAGCTCTATATTTGTGACCATGTGGGTGGAAGAAAATCTGAAATACGGAATCTCTCTGACTGTAATTTAGTTTAGAACAGAAAATAAATGAAACCTAACAAACAGACAGGATGAAAACATAGTGTACAATAAATTAACTGAGGGGCAAAAGGCACAGTGACCGAAAGCAATCTATTCTATGTCATTGAGCTCAGAAATTACATTTTTTGAAAGTGTAATAGTCATGACCCAAAAAAGAAAGAGAAACCGTGAAGCAAGACTGATTTATCCACAGATGAGCTTCCCCATCAACCAAAAAAAGATCCCAATTCACTCATAGCGCCGCTACATAAACCTGACTCAGTAAACAATGATTTATCATTCACTGACTTTGCTGTTAAAAAAATCAATTGCTGAGCTTTAAAGGGAAATGGGAGGATTTAGTGAGGTTAACAGCTGCAGATGAATGTAAAGTAAACTTTGACAAGTTCTTGCTAAAAATAACAACATCGAACAAACAACTGACTATAAGAAACGTTTTATGTACTACTAATCAAACCGTGCATTATCATCTGATAATGAATGATTAGAGACTCACAAAAAGATGTGAAGGTCAGGGTATATTAATAGGCTATTCACTGTCATATTTCAATTATTCATTACATAATCTTAGACCTTGGAAGTCATTTTGATTCCAAAAACATGGAGACGGGAAGAAAGGAAATTAATTAGGTAACGTAGAAGTAGACTGAAACCATGTACGTGTCCGTTAAAATTAACTTTTACCATACGATCTTAAGGGAACGATGTGTCTCTAGATTAGATATAATTATCAGTCAAATATCAAAGAATAATTGTTACATGGCTATGTAAATACTGTGTGTATCAACTAAACATTTTTGGTGTAATTACAGGCAATTTAAAAAAGGGTAACACTTTATTTTAAGATGTCCTTGTTACACATTACATGTACTTACTATTATAATAACAATAAATTATGCATAATTATATTCAAGTAACCCTAAGCCAAACCTTATCCTAACCCTAGTCTAACATGTAGTTTATTACTATTACTCAGTACATAAATGTATAATTAAAAAAGTGTAACCTAAAAAGTAGGGGTGTAACGATACGCGTATCGTGTATCGAACGATTCACGGGCAAGTTCCAAATGGAAGTGATCATCCTTATCCCCTTGGAGTGGGAACTTTGGAGTGAGCAGGGCACGTGCGTGTCGTTATTTAGTCGTTTGGAACCCACTTGGTGAAGGGAGCGATCTAATTTCCTCATCATCTTCAGCTGGGATGTTCCCGTGACAACGCAGAACGGTGTCCGTCAGCAGATTCGCTGATGGACACCGGCATAAAAAAAAAAAAAAATTACATTTTAAAAAAAGTTATATATATATATTATTTTTATAGATTATATAGCATATTTTAAAAACGTTTTAAAATATAAAATGCATGTTTATTTCCAACAGTTATGCTAACAACAATAAAAAGACGTTTATGACATTAAAACAGCGACATCTGCTGACGGACAATGTGCTGCGTTGTCACGGGAACATCCCAGCTGAAGATGATGAGGAAATTAGATACACCCCTACTAAAAAGTTTTTTTTTTTCCCCTGTAACATGATTTGTCTATTTGTTTAAATAAGCATGATGTCTCTACAGAGTGAGACAGAACCGAGGGGAAAAAAATGACAGAGAAAGTTTGTTTACCGCTCACTGCCGACAAACGTGCTGACAAATAACCGATTCCCACAGTCAACCTGAGGCGTTTCATTTTCGGCCATTTTAATGGCAACCTCGGCAGAGATTAAATGTGGACGCTGCTTTTCTAATCTGCCCGGGCAACACGTCTTTAAATTTGATTTGCGCTATCAACGCAGACTGTGAAATCATGCGGCTACACATCAGAGTGTGACCGGATTTGGCCAGCATGTTAACGTTAAGCAGGTGTATGTCCTTTGTCTTGAAAAAGGTGACTGCCTAAAGTCGCCTGTCTGTGAGATTAATACAAATGAGAAGTCCCAATCCACATTAGAGTGACATTAATACTATGTTCCCTGCACCTATATTGTATTTCCCCCGCGACGGTTGTTCATAAACTAAATCTACCATCACTTCATCTAAACAGCACTGGTTAGATATTGCTTTATTTATTTCAAATCCATGCTGACTTAAAATCTTTATTTTAACCACTTAATTTCTTCTGCAGCACCTTCAGTGGAATACACTGTTCTGTACTGCTGTTATTGATGTTCCAGGTCTATCAAACTAAATCTACTTTTATATAAGGTTCACTTTTAGATAAAAATACAGTCCTTCTTTATTTCCTACTATGTATAAATGACTTTACTGAGTTTGAGTACTGCCAAAGTTGCTTTTTTTTTAGCAGGCAGTTCAGCATTACTTTATATTTTTCAAGATTTTTTGATGAACAGATAGAGAATTGTTTTAGTTTTATGCATTCTTGTTCAATTTTTATTTTTAGCTAATATAAATGCATATTGTATTTGTACATATTTTTAAAAAGACAACTGGTTTAAAAATAAAATTCTAAAATATATATATATATCATATACTGACAATTAATAATAATAAAACTATTAAACAATTATTTTTAAGATATTATAATATAATTACATTTAAATGCTTAAAGTTTAAAAGAAATTATGTACACGACCCTGGACCACAAAACCAGCCATAAGGGTCAATTTTTAAAAAAAATTATACATGGAAGCTGAATAAATTAGCTTTCCATTGATGTATGGTTTGTTAGGATAGGACAATATCTGGCCGAGATGCAACTATTTAAAAATCTGGAATCTGAGGGTGCAAAAAAATCAAAATACTGAGAAAATCGCCTTTAAAGTTGTCCAAATGAAGTTCTTAGCAATGCATAATACTAATCAAAAATTAAGTTTTGATATATTTACGGTAGGAAATTTACAAAATATCTTTATGGAACATGATCTTTACTTAATATCCCAATGATTTTTGACATAAAAGAAAAATCGATAATTTTGACCCATACAATGTATTTTTGTCTATTGCTACAAATATACCTGTGCGAATTAAGGCTGGTTTTGTGGTCCAGGGTCACATTTGTGCCTGCATAATGTGTACATTTCTCTACAAGTTACACATGCAGACAATGGGTTCCCATGTTTTATGGGGACTTTCCATAGACATAATGATTTTTATAATGTACAAATTGTATATTCTATCCCATAAACCTAACCCTTAGTGAAACCTAGCTCATTTTTACATTTTCAAATTAAACAAATAAACAAATGAATGAATAAAAACAAACAAATGTGTATATGCATTTGTGTCTTTAGATCTAGTAGCTGTAGCACTGTCTAATAGTATATAACAGTGCCTAAGCCAACAGAAAAGAAAATATATTTGTCATCTGGTTCCTCCATGTAAAATGATAATGGCTTTATTCTGTTAAGACCAGAAGCATATTATTACTTTGTGTCGGCACAAAAGCACTGCTCGCTTCTGGCAGGTTTGGGATGGTCTCTTCCTCAGCGGGTCCTCATTTGGCTGTTCTCTATTTGGTCGCTCTCTTTTTTCTCTCTTTTTTTAGGTAGGTCAAAAGAGAGATCCTTTCTGTCAGCTCATTGCTCACGTTGATGAAGTCGCTTGTTAGTGGGACTCTCTTCTCTCTCTCATTAGAGTGAGCAGAGCTGGAGAGAGCGGGGCAAAGGATGAGTGACCGGCCTGAACCCTGTCATGTCAAAGCGGGCCGGATCATTCTAGAGACGGGCTCTCATTACTCAAGGTCAAGGTCCACAGAAACCCTTAGCACTGGTCTGAGGACAGAAGCAAAGTGCGTACCAACGCTGCTTCTGAACTGGCAAACATCTAAGGTCACGAGTGCTTGGCATGTTGGGTAACAAAAAAAGTCATAATATAAAATGTAGTGGGTTTACGTATTCTAAAAAGTTAAGTTACCCGTTAAAGCTGAACAAAAGCTGATCGGCACAGTAAAAATGGCTTAACCAATACTGTGAGTTTGGGGCGGGGCTATCGGTTTATTTGACCAATGGCAGATGGAGGATAGCCTACGTTTGGGAAAACCTGTTTGAGAAAATTAATTGTTCAATTCAGTTTGTAGAAAGATAAACGGTGTGCAAATGAAACGTTAATTTATGCATTTAATTTAATTATGTTTATGCAATTAATTTATGTTTAAAATGCAATTAAAAATCAGCACTGTTAAGGCATGTATGTATGTATGTATATATATATATATATATATATATATATATATATTCACCATATCATATCTTCTAGGTACTTTTTATAAACGTCAAGAAAATAATACCACAAGTCTATATAATATTAGCGAATTTGCCTGCTTCACAAATGCATTAAAAGCAATCAAGTGAAATAAAGCAATAGTTATGATTCACTTCATATCAGACCAAGTGAAAAGATAATTGTCTTTTCTTTAGCATCACCAGAGATGTTCAGAATCACACGATTTATCTCATTAAGGAGTAATTTGGGCATTAATATTTTCATCATTACATTGATTTGTCAACATCTATACAAACTAATTAGCAGAAAATATAATAACGTTATTAACTTGCCAGCTGCTAGGGACGTAATTTCATTTAGACTTGCACGGATATGGGACAGATGGCATTGTGGGTAGTTTAAATGCTTGCCACTCAATGTGCATTTTTCCTGTGTGCATTTAGTATATTCCTTTCATTTGCTGAAAGCATTAGAAGTAGAGAAAAAAAATAAGAGTAATGCGTCTGGAGACAAGTCAATTTCAACTGTTTTTAAATGTCGCTAATCGAACTAGAGAACGACGACCTCAATATCACTCACATTCAGACTGCTGTTGTTGTCATTGTTGTCCTTGCTCTTGCGACAACAGACGCCTGAGTCTTTTTCAGCCCAAATGTCGAGCCTTTCAGAAATTTAATTAATCAGCCTCCTGTCCTTTCTCTCAAAACGCAGCACGTTCTCGCTGGGTGTCCCTGCCTTTGCTTTTTTCCCCCCACATCTTTTGTTGTGCACATTTCAGTGTCTCTCCATCCACAGCTCTTGATGCTCTGGTGGGAGGCTGTCATATGGGAAATAATGTTTAGGGGAGTGAGTGTAGGGTTATCGCCCTGTAGTGACCCCATCAACACAAACCACCATCATTGGCTTGGTCAGTACTTACATTAAGTATACAGCTGCTAACACACTCCAATGCACGCACACAAACACACACACACAAGTATCTGGCTCTTGTTTACCATAAAAATGTGTAACACTATGATTCCCACATTAACAATGTCACAGAGACAATGAAAACAAAATTAGAGATCTGACAGAGCCTTGAACAGGTTGACAGTGCAGTGACTCTGTCATCAGCAACTTAGCAACATCCAAGCTGAAATTATACTATATTGAAGCAGCAGGGTCTCTGAAACTATGGTAAAGTGAACTAGCAGGGTATCTGACACTACACTACACTACACTGATGCTGCAGTGTGCCTGAAACTATACTATACTGAAAACAGTGTCTTAAGAGAGTCAAATATACATAGGAATAGATCAGACAAACAGATATACAGAAAGACAGTCTCGTTTCATTGATCAATTTCTCAAAGCCTTGTTTTTGAGCCCCAGTCAATACTCCAGGTCAAATCATCATCTTTTCACAATCATGTGAACAAAAGTGATATCTGACAAATATCATTGTAGTTTATATGGATTTACTGTAGCTGACAGACAATAGATAGATAGATAGATAGATAGATAGATAATGAGGATCCAGATATGGGAAAGTTTTAATTAAACTGCAGCTGCAAGTCATGAAGAGATCATTAGGGATTTTCTTAATTAAGTAACATTAAAGAGGATCATTCTTCTTATCACTATCCATACAACTACTGAATATGTACTGCTTTGATGTCATGTCTACATTATTAGTAGTGATTAAGGCAACACTACTGCTACTGTTTCAACCCAGTCACATAACGAGTAATAATTCATATTGAGATGGTGACATCTTATGAAATCATACAACCCAACTTTAAACCTAACCATGATTGTAACAGCGGAAAAAATGTTTTTGGCATAACTTCATTGTAGTGGCAGGCTTTGTGTACACACTGACCTTTTTTTTTTTTTTTTGCTTCAGAAAATGTAAAACTCTAGCTTAACTAGATAGTGGTTGCGACTCCTGTTTCTAATAAGTGCTACTCTTGATCCTTTTATAGATTGGTTAAAACACTTAAACACTATTGTTGTTCCAAACCAGTCATATAAGGAGCAATAATTCATACTGAGATGGCAAAACGTGAGATGGAAAAACATTTTCTTGGTGATAGATGATATTTACACCAAAAGCAAATAGCAATAGATTCCATTTATACTAAGTGAAAATAGCAGTATTTTTAGCAATATGCTATGTACACTAAGTGCAAATAGCGACAGATTTTATTCACACTATGTAAAAATAGGAGTATTTTTTTGCAATAATAATAGTTACATTCTGTTTATACTACTTAGTGCAAATAGTGGCAGATATCTGCACCTCAGTATTGTAGTACATTAGAAAACATTATGCAATAACGTATTGATTGCAAATAATAATTTTTAATAAAATTATGAAAAGGATGCCGCTTTGGGACAATAAAGCCCTCCCTACACCTAACCTTAACTGATAAACAACTGTGAGGGACATTATTTTCCACTTTTTGATTATTTCCTTCATTTTATTGAGAATAAATGCCTTTCTGATGTGATATGTGACCCTGGACCACAAAACCAGTCATAAGTGTCGATTTTTCAAAATTGAGATTTATACATCATCTGACTAAATAAGCTTTCCATTGATGTATGGTTTGTTAGGATCAGACAATATTTGGCCGAGATACAACTATTTGAATATCTGGAATCTGAGGGTGCAAAAAAACTCAAGATATTGAGAAAATCACCTATAAAGTTGTCCAAATGAAGTTCTTAGCAATGCATATTACAAATCAAAAAAATAAGTTTTGATATATTTACAGTAGGAAATTTACAAAATATCTTCATGGAACATGATCTTTACTTAATGCCCTACTGATTTTTGGCATAAAAGAAAAATCAGTAATTTTGACCCATACAATGTATTTTTGGCTATTGCTACAAATATACCCCAATGACTTAAGACTGGTTTTGTAGTCCAGGGTCACATATGTGTTATAAAAAGGGAGAAGAACGAGTTTGGCAAAAGGCAGATTCAAACTTGGGTCAATCGCGTCAAAAAAATATTTGCTATGTGTTTTAATACCTACACCACAGGAGTTCCTGCACAATGGGCGTCTTTTGCAATGTTGTCTAACCCTACCACACATTGGTGGGCGGAGTTAAAGAAAATGCCTCTGCCAACAAGGTAGGCTTACTGTAAATATACTCTGTATCATTTAATTTCACCACCCTGAAGAGCCTAGAAACCACCTAATAAACACCTAGATTGCCTAGATCACCCCATAACAACAAGCCAGCACCCTAGTATCTGCATAGCAACCACCTATAACACCCTATTAACCACTCTAAACACAACCATCTAGCAAATGCAACACTTTAGCACCCGAACATTTTAGCAACTTCACTGCAACATGCTAAAAGCCATAACTCCTTATCATCATGGCGGCGAGTTTTGCACACACACTGACTATTTGTATTTGCTTTAGAAAATGTACAAAATCTAGTTTAACCTACTGGTTGCGAGTCCAGCAGTCAGTGATTTTGTAGTAAGTGCTATTGATTGGTTAAAACACTTGAATTGAAATGACGTCTGATGGTTCTGAAGCGTTGCATTTTTAATAAGTATCTACTGATGGCCACGGGAATAAATCAAAGCTTGCAAGAATCCTGCGTATCTAGTGGGAGGTTTCAGGCACACTGTGGCCCGTGCGCACTGCCATAATTCATTTGGGTTGTACAGGATACAGGCATATGTATGTTCTCATTAAGATCTCTGTGTTCTCAGCCACAGGGCATTAGCTCCAAGCTAATACATTTGGCAGCTAATGAGCTGCAACGAGTTTTAGGCTAGAGCGAAACGAGGGACTGGGCCAAGCATCACCTCTCCCTTACAGTCTGCTCTTTACTGAGACTAAAGAAAAGCAGCATAATGTCCATGCTAATGAATCAATCATGGCTCACAGATAAATCACACCTAACATAACGCTATGGCTTACTGTCATTATGATGAATCCCTTTATTTGGAGGTATAGGCTCAGACCAAGAGCAGCCTGTCTCCTGCACATGCAAAAAGTAATGATCATGGACAGAATGTGATACGGTGTGGTGAAACAGAAGTGTAATACACTCCACGCTCCACTGACTCATTTTTAAATTGCTGTGGCATGGCAGAACGAATGCATTTCGGAGGGGCTTGAAGATATCGAGGCTTAGAATGCAATGATGAAGTTGTGTGATACATTCGCCTGAGACCATGCGGAGTATTAGACGGGCTAGGGAATGCTTTAGGGGTCTTCTATTATTCCACATCTCACTTTATTCCACTCAACTCAAACAATTTTACTTTGCATTGCTCATCTAGATTATAATTTAGATAAAAAAAATACTTTAACATACTGGTGGGTTGCAACTCAAAAATTAGTCTGATGAAAGGGAGAAACAACACTAAATGCCAATGATAATATGCAACTAATCATACAGAAGAAAAAAAAAACATGTCATATGTTTTGTTGTTGATGTCAAAACATATGCTGAATTAAATAGATGCCAGCATGGACAGGTTGTGTGACATGCCCACATCCTCTAAAACTATGAACAAAACTAAAATGCAAATATATACAGACAATATTAAATGCATGTTTACTTGCAATGAGGATACATATAATTTCTCCAGTTAATTTAGTCATAAGTCATTTCATTGTTTTACAGTAACATTTTACAACAAGGTTCAATTTGTGAACATTGGTCAATGCATCAAAGTTAATAAACTAGCCATGAACAAATTTTGTACAGCATTTATTAAACTTGGTTCATCTCAATTTTTAATTAAACAGTTGTTCATCGTTAATTCATGTTTGTTCATAATAAATTAAATGTTTGTTTTTAATCTGAAAATGTATTAGAATATGTAAAAATTAACATGAATCATGATTAATAAATGTACAATGTAGAACTATTTTCCATTCACTTTAGTTATTGCATCAAAATTCCAGAGTCATATAGAAACCTACATTAATCATCATTTTAAGGATTTTGCATATTGTTGAGCAAATTAAATTCATGTTTTTTTTAACATTAAATAATTCCATACTGTTCAGTTGCCATTTAATATTATCCTATGTAAAGTCTGGAGTTTAACCACTGCTTTAAGATTTTCATTTCATTTTTATTTCTCTGTTTAATTTGTTAATATGCCGTTTCATATTTTCCATCAGGAAGTTGTGTAAGAATGTGAACTGACTCCAAGTTCTAGCCTTGCTGAAGGGCTATTCATCCAAAATGTTTTACTAAATTAGTTAATACATGAGAGCAGAGACTGATCAGTTGTTCACACTAAGATACTAGTTATCATACAGTATACTAAATACACAAACAGGTTTGCCATTGCTCCTACATTACAGAAGCTATCAATCACTTAATTGTTATTAGAGTGAGTAAGTTTAAAACATTAGAAAATGCTATTATTTTTATGTTTGAACTAAGCTCATTATCCACTTTACAAAATATTTGGCACTTATGTAGCATAGTATATGCACTTAGTTGAGGAACAATTATATAGGTCACTGCAATTTACTGCTTTAAAGTACTTGCCTTTATGAGAGGTTGATTATTCAGTTTAAAAGGTTATAAAAGTAAACTACAATTCACAATTTAATTTCACCTGCAAAATGTATGCTAAGTTAGTTTGTCTGTGATGTTTTACTGAACAATATATTTGTTGTGGCTTCCTGTGGAAGAATTCCAATAAATTACTTTGACTCATTGCGCGTAAACGGTTTATCATCTGCATCAAATCTAATCTCAGCAATCTATTGATTTGTTTCCATAAATGCCAGTTTCTCCCTAAAGAATCTAGTATCAAGTGTGTTAAACTGTCCCTCTCCTCCCCGCTTTCTCCACCATGTACTCCCATTAAAACAAGAGCAATAACTCGCATAATTATTTTTTGCATGAAGAACAAAGTTCATAAATGAGCGTTTAAACGAGTCATGGTGGAGCCCGCCACCCTCTCCTTATGACTTTATCTGATAATTAATTAAAAACAAATGAGATACTCCTTTGACTTAACTGCTGCTGAAACATGACCAGGATATTGGAGGCATCCTTTAACGACCTGGGATAGGGTGATAATTAAAAAGCTGTCAGGGCGCATTACATTATCAGGTCTGCTTGCGAATGGATGTGTGTGTTTGTGTGTGTCTTCCCACAGATGTATCTCTTGACCCCAACCTAAGTTGATATGCAGGGTTGGCTTCCGCGGGGGTCAAAGGTCACAGATTAATCACAGCCCCGAACATTCGTAATTTTCAATTATGATGCCGCGGGGGAGCCCATCTCGAGGAAGGACACGTGGAGGACGGCTTTGCTGAGAGGCTCCTACCGCCTCGCTCTCATATTTCAAACACATTGTCACCTGCTTCACAGGCAGAGTGATAATTAAAGCTGTGCTAAACACGCCATCTTTTTAAGCGGAATCAAGCTTGGAAAGGTCACGGCCTGTATACAGTCCAAGAAGAAAAGGCATGATAAATGGGACAAAAAGCAAATATACAATTATTTTGAGTGGGCCCATAATGGTCCATAAAGAAGGTCCACTGCTGGTCAGCAAACTAAGAGTCATCACGGCCACCCACTGATGTCCACTACTGACTAACTGCTTAATGATGGGCTTAAAGTGAAATGACAACCATTAACCTGCAGTGCTTTAATGGCTAACTTGATAGGAAACTCGCACCTACAGAGTATCAACCTGCTGCTGCCATGCAAACAAAGAGTTTCTAGAAAAAAATAAGAAAACCTCATGCTATGAAATTGTCAGTGTTAAACTATTAGCTTGTTTACTAATTTAGGCAAATCCACAGATTAGTTCTTCCTGGAAAGATTGCTATTTTAGTATCACTGATACACTTTTATAGTTTTTATTAATATTTTGAATTACATTTTATATATATATATATATATATATATATATATATTTTTTTTTTTTTTTCACTTTAATTTGAAAGTTTTAGTCATTTTTTGTCATTTTTATAAGTTGTTTAATATCTATATAGTATTGATTCATTTTTATTTATCAGTTTTATCTATTTTATTTGCTAAACTAAAAGAAAATGAGAAATTTTGGCTTTTTTATATTTAGTTAACATTATTAGTAAACATTAGCTTACTTTATAAAGGTTTTGTCTTACCATTTCTATAACTTTTAATAAATGTTAGTGAAAGTTGTGAGAGCATTCCCTTTTAGCTGGGATCCACAGCCAGTGCTAATAGTAGCACTGCTGGAGCATGTAAAATGTTACACAAACTCTTTACACTTAATTATACAGCACAGATATATTTGTGCATCAAAGAAGTTTTAGAACAAAGTTTAGAGCATTTCATTAGCGCTGAACCAGAAATATCTGGGATAAGACATGCTAATCATATCAAGACTTAGCACACCAGGAAGCAGCACTGTTGACCTTCATCGAAACAGCGAGTGATGAGTTCACCTTGTGCATATGTAAAGAAATTATGTAAATAGTGCATTCTTGTCCACATAAATCTTCACAGTGGGACGCTGAGGGCCTGTTGGGCAGTTTTCCATCAGACAGTTTGGAGCTGCTGAGTCCCAGCAGCAGGACAGTCTTTCACTCCCTCTGGGGCATGAAATGGGCTGACCACTGTCCTTTAGATTTATCTTACTCTCTTTCATTCACACTAGCACACACTCAAAAACCTTCCAGGTTGAAGCCAGCGCAGAAAGCTACATTCACCCCCAGACATTTCCTCCGCTCCACGGGATATGTGGATCCAAATTGGTGATTTTTCAATTTAAACCTTGTCACATCTGTCAGAAGCATATATTGAACAATAGTGATTTTTCTCTTAGCCTAGTTCAGTCAAAAGTTAACCCACAAAGGCTCAGGCCAGAAACATACTTTATGCAAATGCTGACGTGAATTCTCCCTAGTGCAACTGCAAAGAGCCGGTTCCATAGAGCAACGTCTGAATTTAAAGAAATAGTTTCACAAAAATTAAAATTCTGTCATCATTTACTCACCCTCATGTTGTTCCAAACAAGTTTCTTTCTTCGGTTGAGCACAAAAGAAGATATTTTAAAGAATGTGGGAAACCAGCAGTCAACTGTTTGGTTTTCCACATTCGTCACAATATCATCTTCTTTGTTCCGCAGTAAAAAGAAATTCATACAGGTTTGGAACAACATTAGGTTCAGTAAATGATGACAGAATTTTTATTTTTGGGTGAACTATCCCTTTAAGGAAGCTCTAGAGCAACTTTCAAAAGTTTGTGATATAACTTTTTTCTTCAAACTGTTGTTCCATGTTAGTAGTTGACCTCGAAGAGGATAGTTTCCCATAATGTCTACTACAGACTACTTGTGTTGTGTTATGAATTGCAGTCTGACACATTTCGGAAAGCAACGACGCATGAAATGAGACAGTGTCATTGAAAAAGTTGGAGAGATAGAGTGGAAGGAAGAACAGAGGTAGAGAAATGCTACTTTGCACTGCAGACTCTCATTTTCTTTACACTGCAATCTGTATTTATAGACGACTTGCCTCATTTATCAACACAAACACCTGCCAGAGGGGGAGGGAAAGACAATGAGAGATAGAGAGCTTTCGGCATAAAGTCTGGTCCACATTGCTGGCTAAAAACTGCTTACCTGGACAGGACGAAATCATGTAAAATCACCACACAAAGCTTTTTATCTGATAATTATGGAAGCTCGTTTCCACCACAGAATAAAAAAACTTCGAGTTCATGTGCCCATATAATCTTAGCATTAGTGGTAAATGGATTTGGCTTGATGTCTGCAATGGAGGGCTCAGAGAGACTATTCTACTCGAGCTCCGACAGCCCCCCTATAGACAGAAGGATAAATGAAATAAATGTGCATAAAGGAGGAGATTGGGAGGTGGAGGGATGCTGAAAGAACTAACAACGGAAGTGGTAAGAGGCTGTTTATATACTAATTGGAAGATTAGATTGGTGTACTCCCCCCGAAATTATGTTAATAACTTCACTAAGAGTAATTGCAACTTTTTTCACAATTCAGATTTTTTGTCTCACAATTCTGACTTTGTTTCTCGCAATTCTGAGAATAACTGCGAGATATAAACAGAATTGTGAGACAAACACAATTCAGAATTATGAGAAATAATTCACTTTTTTACTCACAATTGTGAGTTTACATCTTGCAGGATAAAGTATATCAAAGTCTGAAAAAGGTAACTGCAACTTTTTAGCTCACAATTCATACATTTTTTCACAGAATTGTGAGAATCTCAAACTCAGAATCTCTCAATTCTGAGTTTATATCTCTTAATTCTGACTCTTTTTCTCTCCTAATTATGACAGCTTTTTTTTTTTTTTTGGCAATTCTGGCTTTCTATATTGCAATTCTGAGTTTATGGGCCAGATTTACTAAACAGGGCACATTAGCTTAGAGCGCAATTCCATAAAAGCGCTGATGGGAGGGGAAAATTCTGCCTGTGATTTATTAAAGAACACACACGCAGCCAGATAATTTCCATAATGACCAGCGCAATCTACCAAGAGCAGCGCAAATTACCGCCTGCTTTAAGACATGCTTTTTTTGAGTGTTAAATAATGGCGAAAATACCAGTAATTTGACGAGCGCAAACGTTAGTAAATCGCATTGCGTGATTTATTTTAATACTGTACTCTTCTTCCATAAATTTTGCATCTGAAAGGGAAACTCCAAAAAATTCATATTCAATAAGATCAGGCGCAAAAATAACTGTGTCCACAAATCCTGACAGTACTATTTTAATGCCAAAAGACCCTATCTAAGACCATACCCTATTTTAACGCCTAATCTGGCCCTATGTCTCACAGTTCTGACTTTTTTTCTTTCTCAGAATTGCCAGAAAAAAGTTCCAACTGTGATATATAAACTAAGAATTGTGACTAAAAAAAGAATTGTGTGATAAAAAGGTCACAGTTATCTTTTTATATTTCTATCTAGTTGTGGAAACAAGCTTCCATAGGTAAAAGTGAGAATTACATAATAATAATAATTAAACTAAACAATACAGTCATAGTTTCTATGAGCAGTTGATCAGAAAACATGACAAAAAAAAAAAAAACTGTTAAAAATGTGTACAGTCTCTGTGATAGGATTTTGCAGACTGTGTAAAAATATACAGATATGCTCACAGATGCCTACTCAAGGCAGCCAATCAAATTCTAGCATGTCAAGACCATACTTTTGGTGCAATATACTGGACAGTAGCCGGTCATCCCTTCACCCTCTCTCTCTTTCTCAGCCTGTCACTGGTGTGGATGTTACACTGATCAGCCCCACAATGGCACTTCAGTATGTCTCGTTCCAGCTCCGCTTGTCATGCCAATCCAGCCAAACATCCTGCATAGCTGGAGAGGCAGTGGAGCAATCACACCATGGTATAAACCCAAGAAATATGCACATTTTCATTATCCCTACAGGGGGAAATGAATTAATTTAAACTCTACTAGGTACCCAAAGAAATTTAAAGCACTGTCACAAAGCAAAAAAGTGTTTTAACACCTATTCATCATGTTCTAAAAAGCATGAATGTGGTTAAAACTGTCCCTGTTATATCTGGGTTCTGAAATAGCTAATCAGTCTTGTGTTCAGATTTCACAGCATCAGTCTTTAAAAATGTGATAAAAATTTGCTGCTTTAATATATGGACCACATGAAGGCTGTTACAAATGTCTTTGTATTGAGACTTTTATGCTTTAAATATATAAAAAAAGAGTGCAAATAAATGGGACCTGTTCCCTAAGGCAAGTGACCGCTGCTTCATTATTATTCATTTTTTCCCATCTGTCTCCAAGCTTCATTGTTTTTGGGAGCTGTTTCAAGGGGCTTAACAACAAGCGTTTGCATTTATTATTTCCAAGCAGCACTGAGAATATTAATCCATTCCTAGATATTGTGTCAATATTTTAAATAAACCTTTCTTTGTCTGTCTCCCTCCCTGTGCAAAAACAGAAAAGAAATCACCCACGGTGAAAAACAGCAGAAGATATGTGGCAGGTGCAGTAAATATTTCAGAGTCCTCCCGGCTGGCACAGACACTGAAAAGCTGTTCCAAAGAGCTGCTGTTTTATACCCTTCCTTATAGAAGACTGGGCGCTTAAATGTCTTTGTTTATTCAGGAAGATGGACAACACTAACAGTACAACCATTGTGATATCCAGTCATACTCATACAAACCTGATGTAAAGTACATGTAAGTACTCTTGTTACTCAAATATAACCAGCACTAGAAGTATTTAGTATTACCTCAAAGCACTTGGCTGTGGATTGTTTACATGATGACACAAAACCTCATGGTGAACTTGAAACAGCAAAATATCAGAGGTCAAAGTGGGGCAAGTTGACACGCACTTTCCCCTTCAATTACTATTATTGTCTTTATTATTATTATTTTGGCACATACTGTAAGGCTGAACTGAACATTTCCAGAATTATTCATTTTGACCTTACATTAAAAGGCAATCAGCCATTAACCCGCATATCATTGGATTTCAGACAAATTTGAACAGTAAAACAGCCATAAAACACAAAACAATAACACAGCAAAAAACCAAAAGGTAACATTAAATGATCAACATTAACATAAACATAAATGAACATAACATTTCACCCCAATCAAAAATTGCAACTTGCCCCAATTTGAAATTTAAGTAACAAAGTTCACCCAAACATAAATAAATGGTGTCATCCCTCAAGTAGTTCCAATCCTGTATGAATTCATTTCTTCTGCAGGACATAAAACAAGATATTTTGAAGAATGTTGGGAATCAAACAGTTGCTGGTCCCCATTTACTTCCATAGTATGGGGAAAAATATTATGGACGTCAGTGGAGACTAGCAACTCTTTGTTTTAAAAATTTAGTTTCATGTATGATTTTAGTTGGCCATTTATCTGATGTATTTATTAACATATTAAAATATAAACATTTATATTAATACATTTTGTACTAAACCCTGATGGCAGAATTAACAACTCAATTAAAAGTAAACATCTGAAGAGTCTCGTTGAAATCATCCATTTTCATGGATAGTTTGATAGACTCTCCTCTGTCCTTTCAAGGTCCTGCGCCCTTTGGATTTTCAGATCTACGACCACAAGTCGATACAAAAGCCTCTTTCTTTGCTTACAGGTCAGTAAATACAGAAAGAGAGAGAGAGAGGTAGAGAGCGAGTGCCTCCGTATCTCAAATTAACTCGCAGTAATATAGTCTGGTCACAGCAACCCAAAACAGAGGTGGTCTCTAAGAATGCAAAGCATGCGCTGCCCTCTCCACCATACAGACTCCTCCATATGCGCTTCCTGATGCGCAGCAAAAATCGCTTTTTCAAGGGTATCTCACGCTCGGGTTCTCCTGTGTCAAGATTGACGCAAGATGCTCCCAGCCAAGTACTCATTGTTTTTAAGACCACATACCTGAGTTATGAATGTTGCATAAGTTGTGGGAAAGCTAAATATGAAATTCAAGGAGAGAGAATTTGCCTGCGGTGGGAATAGAGGCTGGACACATGTGCATTCAATATTAATCCTCTATTTGTGGGGAAACTCCAAAGGATGAGTGCCGGAGAGAATAACAGAAGCTGGCGAAAGGACTTATTAAAAGAGCAGATGTGCATCTGTGATCCTTTTTTTTTCTTTCACCTCCTACATCACAACCATCCTTGCCCAAAATTTCCTTGGGAAAAGCATCAACTAAAAAGGACAAACCAAACAAATCCATCTTATTGATGCTGTGTGCACAGGGAATATCTGCTGTGACAGTCCCTCTCGCCCCTGTTTATGGGGAGGAGAGATTTATCAATATAACATGTGCTGTGTTGTTAGCTGACAAGCTGTGAAACTCCCACAGTGAGCAGGGAATTCTGGGAGAATGTGAGGCTCTTGGAGGTGTTCATACCTTCCCTGAACTGTGACCAGGAGAGAAAGAAAGGAGGTTCGGAGAAAGAGGCATTGATAGGACGTGTTAAGAATTTAAGGATGTTAACAAGAGGTGGAAAAAGTCATTATCAAAGTTACGCCTCTCTTTCTCACTTGCTCGCTTCTCACCTAGAATACCAAAAATCATTTTCTAAAAATATACATATTTGCAAAATGTATACATAACACATATACATGTAATATAAATATAAAAATAATGTAGGTAACACTTTATTTTAAGGACCAATTTTCACTATTAACTACTTGCTTGTTATAATGCATCCAAGTGTTACCATAATGTAAAATCAGTAATAATAATAATAAAAATAATAAATTAGAAATATAATTAATTAATTGAAAATTATTATTATCATTATTATTAAAATAAATGTTGTACAATACATCATAGTAAGGTAATAAGAAAAAAAAAAGAAATGTGAGAAAATAGGTCCTTGTCAATTTAAATATATTTTTCTAAAATAATAATAACATTAATATTAACAACAACAAATATATATATATATGTATATATATATATATATTAAGGACCAATTCTCACTATTAACTAGCTGCTTATTATCATGCATCCAAGTGTTACCATAATATAAAATCAATAATAATAATAATAATAAATTAAAAATATATTTAATTTACATTTTTTTTGTTATTATTTAAAAAAAAATAATTCTGTACAATACTTCATAGTAAGGTAATAAGGGAAAAAAGAAATGTGAGAAAACAGGTCCTTGTCCATTTAAATATATTTTTCTAAAACAATGATTATATTAATATTAACAACAACTAATATATATGTATACATATTTCAAGGACCAATTCTCACTATTAACTAGCTGCTTTTTATCATGCATCCAAGTGTTACCATAATATAAAATCAATACTACTACTACTACAACTACTAATAATGTCCTTCCTAGCAAATCTGAAAAATAGCCCATCTGAAAATAAAATAAAATTAAATTAAATTAAAAGAAAATAAATAAAATGGTGATAAGGTAAGTCAGACTGTTTGCATTTAATTATATTTACCTAGAAAAAAAATTAAAAATAGCTTGTTCTGTACAATACATCATGGTAAGTTTCTAAAGTTTTTTTTTAAAGCAGTATGTGAGAAAATAGGTCAAACCTTGTCCATTTAAATATATTTTTCTAAAATAATAATAATATTAATATTAACAAACAAACAAACAAATACATAAAAATACATATATCAATGTACAGCACATCACAGTGAAATAATACAGGGAAATACTTTAGAAAAAAATAAGTAAAAAGTGATGAAAAGTAGGATAATCATTGTGCTGTGTAGCACCTGCTGCTCTGCATATCTTTCCATGGTGTCTGATCAGTTCAGTTTGATCTTTAGTTTGCATAGCACATTTCATCACAAAAACAACTACAACAAGTTTCAATATCGAAGGATGAGGCAGTTTTTTAGCTTTTTAAATCCAAAAGCACTGTATTTAATTTTATGTAAGTCATAAAGGCTCAACAGTGCTAAATAAATAATACAACAAATAAAGTCTGTTCAGTTCTAAGGTTCAAAGAGAATCTAGTTTTGGTGAGAAACATACTAACATCATAAGTGGACACCAGGGGAACAATCTGAAATGACATGACAGAGCACCTCAGCTGAGTAACTGTACAGTAGGTGTCACGAGTGGTGGAAAACTGAACCGTACTGGCTTACTAAATGGACATGAACAGGAGTCAAGAGAGACAACTCTCAGTCCCTTATATTACAGTATGTTAGCTTCTGTGGAATCAACACACAAAGCGTCTCGTTCAGACTAATTCAGATGAGACGACACTAAAAGCAATGGGACCGTATACACAGAAAGTTGTTTCCAGATGTACCCTAATAACTTACTCACTGAAAGCCATTTTCTTAATGAGTATTTTTGTCTTTTTTCTAGTAAAAACACATCTAAACATATCCCTACTAAATATTTTAATATCCTGAATTCAATTTATTTTATAATTATGCCTAAATCAAGATTATTTGACAAATTATGATGTGAATGTGTTATATAATAGGCAGATTTTTCACTTGTTTCACACTCAGAACCATTGAAAACACACTGGGGATAGGGTACGTCTGATCACACAGTAATGAATTCACTCTACAATCAGGCTAAGGGGAAATTAAGGCCACAAAGACATGATTCTTGATCTTGTGAATCTTATTAAAACAAACAACCTCATGCAAATTGCATCAGGCCTGTTTTAGTGCATTACCAGAGTCTGTATAATGCATGACCTCATGGATAATACACCTCTTTTTCAGCTAGTACAGTGCTCTAATAGTGCACAAATGACAGATGCAATTAATTTAGAAATCAGGGGGAAACAAAAACAGTTGCCACTAAAAATAGAAATATTTGGTCATTTTTGGGACCGTTTGTTTGACAAGTGCATATTTTTTCATGTGCAAAAAGGAAGTGGCATCAGAGTGGTGGTGCCGACAGCACTTGTCATAATGCAAGTTAAAGAAAACTAACGTGAGAAAGTACAATGTAAATAAGCTGTCATAAAAAAAATAAAAGTCTGAGCTTTGCCGAGGACAGTGTGTTGATCAAAAGGAGAAAAAAGTAAGATTACATTGTCACAACAGAAAAAAAATACTGCAAAAGTTGAGCTCAGGTGCTCATGTGGCTGACAAATGTTTGATTCTTGCTTTTTACGGTAGAAACATTACCCTTCTTTCTACCTAATAATCTCTATCCAATATCTTGCCTCTATCTGATCAAGTGGAAAAAGTACTGATAAGATTAAGCACTGAGAACAGAAGCTAACGTTTTTCCACTTATCAGAATGGATTAAGCACACTTGCATGTTAAACCATGGCAGTTACATCAACCTACATCCTTCTTCCATTTCTTGTCTTCAAATATTTCATCAGAAATGAGGGCATCTGCTTGATTCTCTCAGGGACAGCACATATATGTGTAACCTTGAGGCAAGCCTCTCAGTAACGTGTTACTGCACCATGATTGCACTAGAAAACAAAGTATTCCATAAATACATTTTTTTTTTAAAACACTGCTGATCAAGAAGTAAATAATTAAATAAAACTAAAACTAAACTAAACTAAATTAAACTAAACTAAACTAAAATAAAATGAAATAACACTTCAGTATAAGGACCAATTCTCTCTATTAACTAGTTGCTCATTAGCATGCCTATTATTAACATATTGGGTGTTTATTAGTACTTATAAAGCACATATTCTGCTTGACCATATTCTACATTCCTAATCCATATCCTAATCCTACCCAATACTTAAATTTAACACCTTACTACCATTAATAAGCAGCAAATTAGGAGTTTATTGAGGCAAAAGTTGTAGTAAACGGTTTGTTAATAGCGAGAATTGGACCTTATAAAATAAAATAATACAGGTTGTGCTCATTATTTATAGTAGACAAAATATCAGCATTTGGGGGAGATTACAGGTCATACTTTTTGTCATAACAATTGGCATATATTTCATATATTATATACTATTATAATTATATAGAATATATAGAAATAACTATATTTTTTGCCAGATTTGTTTTATGCAGTTTTTTTTTCTAAATTCTAAAAAGGTCTAAATTCACTTTAAATACAGAAATTATATACACTAAATGCACACATTGCACTAAAAAAAACGTTTTGTGTGTTTTTCAAACTACAGTGTGTGAAGGGATAAAGCAAAAAAAAGAAAAAAGAAAAATTACTTTCCAGAAAAGTATTCTAGTATTAAAGTATGAACAACAATTACCACAATATTATAACATGTTAATTTTAAAAGTAACATTCCCCAGCTCTGCCTCTCAGATCTTTTTCGGTGTAGTTGATGAGCACCACTGACTTGGACAAAGTCAACAGAAGTGACATGAACTAAAAACCTCAGTGTCTTTGACAGACCTCATCAGCTGACCATCAAGGCCCGGGGCAGCAGGGGAACTCAGTCATATTAAGATTTGGTGACTCTCAGCCTGCCCTTTTGAAAAAGAGAGAGTTCGACTGGATAGTCGTGGCATGGAGCCACTGCTCGCTGGCGGACGAGAAGCAATTTTTCAGCGGTTCTGAGCACTCAGTCTCTCTGTCCGCTGTCGGGGTCTTGAAAGGTCACCACGGCTGCATGGACATCGCGCTTTGGAACAGCCGCTGTAGATTGACTTTGATTCAGTTGGCTTGAAACAAACAAATGGCAGGCCCGGGGTGTCCAACTCTAATGTCTTTCTCATTGTTCAAACACACAGTGCGCAAAGATTCGACCCTTTTCTTCTTTGGTGTGCTATAAAAATAAACATTGCTCTCTTCCAGCATCATCAATGTGACGGGCACATTAAGATATGCGTGTTTATGTATGTACATAGTCCATTGAGATTTTAATATTCAGCATGGGCCTCCATTAGGAACTGATGCTCAGAGCTATATTCAAAGTCATTTTGTACTTCATTATAAACTATCTGTTGTTCTTTGCCTTTAATAAAGTCTTGCACGCACCCTGAGGATGCTTGAAAAATAAAAGTTAAAATAATGTGTCACTTTAAAACAACAAATCAATCAGTTTCCTCTCTCTTCTCGGCTCTTCATGTGGCTAACCATTTTCATCCATTACAGGAATACAGGCAGGTGACAAATAAAAGTGTTCATGAGAAAGAAAAGGAAACAATCTTTAATTTTAAATATCTAGTTAAAAATACATGTGACAAGTTGTTAGAAAGTACTCTTATTTTTTCTTAAAAAATAACGTTTTAATATACATACATACATACATATATATATAGAGTATATACATATATTTTTTTTTCTTAATTCAAAAAAGAATGTATGTATATATACATATATATATATATAATGTACACACACACACACACACACACACAC
>JAFVLL020041904.1:93270-107041 GCA_021397915.2 Tor tambroides
ACTTCTGTCTAACCCACAGAGTAATATGGTGCTGTTCTCTCCTATCTGGATTTTGAAGCATTTTTGGCATTGATATAAAGTGTTTGTCCTCGAATATCATCGGTGGGGGTGTTTCACAGTTAAATAAATGATGACAGCTTTTCAAAATGAATCATGCTCTGCTTTCCTTTACTCAGTCTCATTTTTAATCTTGGATACTTTTTTTAATAGGCTTTGATTGCTGGATAATAGCACCATGGATAAAAAGAGGGGCAAGAAAAAACATTTCAAAATGTTAGATCTCTCTCCAGGCAATGGAAATCTATTTATATTAAAAGGTCTTCTTAATGAAACTAGAGATGGTTTTAGAATTACAAAATCAATTTTAATTCAGGTATTAATCATAGTTTTTTTTAATTCCCAGAAAATTGCTGCAGTCCAAGTGATTATTTCAGTGAGCCTGTGTATTATCAAGTTCTTAAGACTAAGTGCTTTTTTATTTTCCAAAACTTTAGAACTGCACACACTGGTGGAGATCAAAGAAATTAATGTTGTAAGGAAGAATCATATAATAAAATAAGGAAATACTAAGAAAATAATAATAATAAAAAGAATTTTCAAAAATATAAAAAGACACAAAAGTAGAGTAAAAACAGACAAGTTTATTTTTCTTGTTAAAAGTCTTGTTTCACATTTGTCAAGAAGAGCAGATTCAAGCAGGCTTGAAATAAGCTTCATCAAAACTCTCCATCCAAAAAGTTACTGCAATTTAAGATATTCTCTAACATTCAATACAGTTTTAAAGTCAGTTGAGATGGAAGAAGCCATCAGGTAATTCCAAAGTGTAGCCAACGATGTCTGCAGACCTGACATCAAGAAAGCTCATTAACAATACTGCCGATCCACCCAGCTTTAGATGTTTGTTGATTCAGTTAGCTACAAAACAGGGCTTTTGTGGGAAGCCTTGAGGAGCTCAGTGACATCTAATAAGCCTGTTCCATGTCTTTGCACCTTTGCCATAATAAAGGACTTACATAAAAAGACTCCATTAAACCTGGTTCATCTAACAGATTCAGTATTAAGCCCAAAGTATACTTCGTTGTATGCGTACAGTCGAACGTGTAGCCTTTCAAAGTATACTCCATTTGGAGTATATGGCATTTGTTATGGCCGATAAATAATTTTTTTGCACTCTTTTAAACCAAACCAAGGCTATCTCATACACTCTCGCTCACAAGCGCTTGTCAATGCAAGCATGCTGCAGTCCCCGCTATTTTATTGTTGTTCCATCTCTTTAGTTTCGTTTTCTACTATGAAACAACCGCACACGATAGTGTTGCCACCTTGTGGAACAACTGATTACTGCAACAAATTCAATGCGCATGTGCAACCTGCACATACAAAGTACGCGCGGTTACAAAAATCGGGTGGTGCGCGTACTGTTCTGATGATAAAATTTGTGTCGGGCACACTGTACACTGTCCCTAGCATACCCATAAAAATGAAGTATACTTTGGGCTTTACGCCACATAACTAGAAGCGTAGACAAAGATTTCATACTGTGAATTATGATTCAGTCACAAACAAGGTCTCACTAAGAACTGAATCTGTTACTGAATCACTTTAATGCGAAAATCTCATTGCGTTATTTTTTACGCAAAAAGAACATACATGAATTTTGGTACCACCATGATGGTCCAACATGCAGATTGTTATTTTAACACCTAAATAAAACATCTCACAAAAGTTGCAGTTTGAACAAGTATTGTTTTCACAGTAAACATATGTTTAGGTTCAGTTTTTTCCTAAACAAACATGTGCCAAACCATGAGCACTTTAGCAAAAGCAGATGAAAGATCTTCAGCTGCTGCTACATGGATGCATGCGAGCATGGGAGCGTGTTTAAAAGCTACAACCCTCCATTACCAAGCCCTTCTTGACCTTCCTAACACCAGAGATGTGATTTCTCACACGCGTTTTTGTCTAACTTTTCCATATACCGCAGAGTAGGGTGGGGGATGATTTCTTTTTGTTGTTCAGCCGACCCCTTCAATAATTCAGGGAACACTTACTATGGGGCACGCTCCTCTTTGTACATCTCTGGCACCGTGCTCTGCTGGGCCGGATAAAAACCTGGAAGCATGGTGTTAAAAATTCATCCGGGTCTTTCTGACGTTCATTGCGCTTTTCTCTCCTTGTTTTGGATTAATGAGTTTGAAGAGCTTTCTGAGATGTGAAACTCTCTCACATGTGTAAGGCATCTTATAAGATGGTAAACATTAAAAATAAATGAATAAGTTTCCAATAAATCAGGTGCTAATCAGCTATACTAGGACTCCTGGTGTGCTCCTTTTTTCTAAAATCGATAGTAATGAAGTAACAGACACATTTACTACATAATCTATAAGGACAAGACATTGCAAATATTTAATGAGCATGCGGTGATCTAACTCGCGCAGTGTTAAATTGCTTTGGAGTTCTTTGTAGCTTTGCTCCGCTGCTGAAAGTATGCCACAATCGCTTCCATTTGCATACTTAGTGTTGAAGAGAGACCCACCTTGCTGTCTCTCTTCCCGTCGGCCCTCATAGCGAAACACTACTTAATTGCCAAATACTTCCATAGAGCGGGCGATAGACGTAAATTGTCATTTCCACCAGAGCCTCTGTGATCAAAGCTGCTCGTATTCACAGCATGCTGATAGGAGAGTTTAGCCTCAAGCCTGTCTCGCACACACATACGCACATGGAAGATTGCAGTCTGGGTAACTCTTTACAAGCCACTCATTGAAAGCAAAAACAAAGCGTCTTGAGCTGGATTTCTATATAAATCTCTTTTCATGACCGAGGTGGGGCACAAGAAGAAGATAAGATACCAATCACAAAGTTTCATAAGCACCGCAATGAGCGCTTTATAGATTCAAGCTCGCTTTTATGCAAATCTGATAGCGATAAAGTCAATACATACTCATCTCGATCTAAAACATGGGCATCCCCAAACAGAACATCTACAACACATGGACTTCCACAATCAGCAGAGTTAAACACTTGTTAAACTCACTGATTCAGAGACAAACAACATACAGAATAAATGAGACACTAACCCAGTATCTGTATGGCGTTGCGGCCCGGGCGGGTCACATGATGCTGTTGGATGGTCTCGTACAAAGTGGCATGGCACAACAGTAAGCAGCTAACACTTATCCACAGACACAGGAGCCAGGACATGGCAGGAGCACCGGCTGAAGAGAAAAGACATCAAAGACAGAAGATAAAAGCAGAATGTTTATTCTACCTGACACACACCTACACGCACGCGCTATGTCAGCCCTCAGTGTTACTGAATATTCTGCCGTTAACAAGCATTATTTCACACTGTGACTTTTATTTAAAGTCAATATATTTTAAAAATGACAATGCAGTTTGAAATCAACAGGTATAGTAAAATATGACCACTGACTGTTCACTTGATATCCTTAAAACCACACTAATTAATCTTAAGGGAATAACCTTGTTTTTGTTTGCAGTGCTTTATGGTGAGTCCTTTCATAACTAGTGCATAACCTTGGATTGATCAGCACTGTGAGAAAGGAAGACAAACAAAAAAGGTTCATTTATTTCTGTTTACTTATATGATTACAGTTTTAGGGTCAAAACATATGATATTCCACTAATATCAACCAAAAATAAACAATAGTTGACAGTATAGACAAATGTGCAGTCATGAGCCAAAATACTCAATACAGAAACTCTTGGCATGTTTAAACGTGTCGAAGTTTTCTCCAACTTTAAATTTGTAAGACAAAGGCTGACATATGTATTGCTATTAACACTTTTAAATTACACCTCGGTTCATCTTCTAACTAAAAATTACAAAAACTCCATCACTTTAAAAGGCAAACAGTGTTTAATTAATGGATGGCACATCTGAGTTCTCCTGCACTCTTCAAGCTGACAGGCAGGAGCATCACTCAGTGTACCCTCAAATGACATTGAAATTTCCAATGAATATTCATCAAGCCCCAAAATTAAGCATATAATTATTAACAGCACATTGTAATCCCCTTTGCTCCACTAAAGCCTCCTTAATCCACAGTTTTGTGGAAATGTGAACTGTTCCCTGAGGAGAGCTATTCTTTCCCTGGCTGGCAAACTTCCTTAAAAACTTCAACACTATAAAAGATGATTTTGCACATGCAATCAAGTCTATTGACATGCAACAGAAAAAGATTATCTTTAAGCAAAATGATCAGCCTTGGACTTTAGAAGGTCACATAAACCTCAACACCGACGCAATGTATTCTGTTGCAGAGATTTCATTTTCCAGGTAATATAAGTCACTTCTCTATGAGATGGTGCCTGGCAGGTTAGTGAGAGCAGCTTTGGGAGTCGGTGCTCACAGCTACTGTATAATTAATGCACTGATCTGACAAATCATCTGGTTGGATGCTTTTACATGTTTTACTTTATGGTCCGCATGCTCATCACCGTCTTCGGACACACCTGCACACGATCACCACAAGATATTATGTACTCTGCACACTTCAGATGAAGTCCCTCTACATTTTTGAGGGTAGAAATAAAGAAAAAAATATTTAAATAAATTATATTATTTTCTAATATGAATATTAATGATTATTATTAATATACAATTTCCGTGTGGCTTCACACATATTATTCTGAGAAAAAAAGTAAGAAATATTATCTGTATACTCTATTTGCTCTTGCACTGTATTGTATCTGTTATTACGAAATACAGCTTGTGTGTGTTATTGAATGTAAAATATTGGCCATCATATGTTCACTTATGTCACAGTAGCAGCACTGAGCTTAGAAAGGTCTGGCAGGAAAATCCTATAAGCTCATCTGATCTGCACCGTATTGAAACTGTCAACTCTTAGCATCTTTGATTAGCACGTAGGCAAATGATCAACGACTCAGAGACGCACATAATACATGCTTAAAAGTGGCTAGTCAAGTTTTCCACTTCAAAAATGCACACACCTGCTGACTTTCTAGTCATTCTTGCGAACTGACTTCCCGTAGATTTTTTTTTCGCATCCTCCCATGACAGAACGATCACGTTTAATCTTACCTGTGAGATACCGTAAGGAGAACGTAAAAGAAACGTGCCGTCAGAGCTGTTCATCCAATATCCTTAGCACATAGTCATAAATCCATCCATGCTCTCGGGAAAGAGCTTCCCAGCAAAAGTTCCTGTTCGGATCTGCGGGTCAGAGGGGGGATGAGGAGACTTTTGTTCCCGCTCCTGCCCTTGATCCCCTCTTCTGTTGTAAGTCCTTCTGGCTGCAATCCACCGAACACAGTCAGGCACCCGACAACAGAAACTCCCGTCACAGCTCTGAAACGCTGTCAGAAACTAGCTGGGATTTGAGGGACGAGAGGCTTGTCATGTCACCTTTAAATCACCAGAGAAGCAACGTCTTCCTCCTGTTTCTCAGCCTCCTCACGCTTCTCTCTGAAAGTGAAGCTTCTTTGGGGGATAACAAGCTAATTTGCCTCTTCACTTTTTGGTCTTGCACATGCGACGGCACTTCTCTCTCTCTCTCTCTCTCTCTCTCTCTCTCTCTCTCTCTCTCGTGCGCTCGCTCTCTCTCTCCGTCCCTCTCTCCTCTCAGCTCTTCTCTCCCATTGAGAAGCCACTCAGTACAAGTCTCTCCTCTTCCCAGTGTACTGATTGGTGTGCACAAGCATGTGTGAGTGCAGGCGTGCTTGTATGTATGACAATACCGCCTCACGAGTGGGAGAGCGAGACGCATCAGACGTCTTAAAGCAAGACTGCCCACTGTAGACGAACAGAAAGGCACCTATACAGTTGATATAACCTTGTATGCGTGTGTATTCTGTGTGCAACTGCAGCCTGAAAAGAAGACAGACAGGATGGTTTAATTTCACAATATGCTTCCTCAATTCTTCAGATTTTGGAGGGTTTGAACAAAGAGACTGAAATATGCTCAGAACAACACGCTTTTAATAGAAGGGTGTCCGCAGCTGCGTTTGCAATCATCTTATTATTCTGAAATTGCTGCTGTGTTTCTTTGCCTGTTTGTACAGTCTAAATGGCTCTCTGTGTTGTGTGCAGCTCTCGCTGGTTGTTGAGTGTTGCCAGAATAAAGTTGCAGCTGGCACGCCTGGCACACAGAAACAGTCACCCCTTTTATGTGTGCTGATGCTGTTGTGGGAGTTCAGTGGTTTTTATTATCCGAGATGATTTTTAGATAATAAAAAATTTGATAAAATGAAATTACAATAAGGAATATATGTATGTATGCGTGTGTGTGTGTGTGTATATATATATATATATATATATATATATATATATATACACACACACACACACACATATATATACATATATACACACACACGAGTAATGTGTGTCAGTGTGTGTGTGTACATACACACACACACACACACACACATACATATATACAGAGAGAGTTTAAATTATATATCCTTTTATATACAATTATATTTATCTAAATATTTACTTGGGGTAGAGTGGGGTAAAATGCCCCCCCTACTGTTTTTTCCAAAATAACCGCAAGATAAATTCAAGATAAATTTTTATTGTAATTATGGACTACGTTGACAAGAGTGATGTAGAAGTTTTCACCATGAAGCTTACACTGGTGATGTACCGAAGAGAAAACGGATTTCACAGTAAATTATCTAATTTTCAGCAGTAAGAAAAAAAGTGTTTTAAAGCTTGATGTTCTGTAGAACATCACAATTATATATGATATGAGAACAGTAGGGCCTGTAGATAAGGAGTACGTGTTATTTAATAAAAAAATATAATTATATTTTCAGAATGACATCATTTTTTTTTCTCAAACATAGTCTGTGGGGTAAAACGCCCCCAGGGGGCAATGGGCAATTACTGTAGTTATTCTGTTCTGAACATCAAATCCTTTGTTTTTCCATCAAATGAATTCTAACTGGTTGGTTGAATAAAAATATTTGGACTTTATATTTTAAAATTACCTCAAGTTAGCATCAGGTAGCTAGTTAGCTAGCCAGTTATCATCAGCTAACTTTTTTTTTTCTCCAAATAGACTTATAATTTTGTAATTCATAATTATTGATTATATTCTTTTTAAAATTATTTTAGGCTAAAGCTGCCTGTACTCTGATTTTGCTGTAAATGTTATATATATATATATATATATATATATATGTATATGTGTGTGTGTGTGTGTGTGTGTGTGTGTGTATGTGTGTGTGTGTACACATACATACGGTCTATTTGAACAATAATTAAATAGGTAAATAAGAAAATAAGCAAATATCCTTTAGAATATTTACCTTAAAAAGTAGTTTAATAAAAATAATAATTATATTTAAAAACTCCAGAAATTTTCACATAGCAGATGGCCCTGATACAGAATAATGTGGTTAGAAAAGTATCATATGAATAATAGTGTATAGAGCTTAAGTAACTTAGAAAGGCAAAATGATACACACACACACACTTATATATATATATATATATATATATATATATGCCTTTTCATATTACTTTTCTAACCAAATCTATACTGTACTAGCAACAGAAACCACTGTCTCTCGGGGGTCAACTGGGATATGAAATGTAAGCAAACCAAATCTTTTGAAATTTTACAGGCGTGTGCTGAGGCAGTCGTGTCAAGATCTATTCCTTCTTTCTTGACACGACTGACTACATCGTGGCATTTCAGTGACAGTAAAGCTGACAAATGCTGCATAGAGCAGCTGGAGCGGAGAACCTGCACACGCTGTCGTCACATGAATATCTAAGGGCTGAAAAATATGTGTGAGAGCGTGTGTGAGTGTAGATGAGCGAATCAAGATCGGGCAGATAAAGCACTTGACTTCCCCAACTGAAACTTAAATCGGAGATTCATTTCTGATGGTAGGAACATGGCTCTACTTGAGTGCAGACAGTGAGCCTAGCCAAAGGGTGTTTCTCGTCCTGCTGTTGTCTGAGACGCTCGATGGTCTCCATGCGCAAGACTGCCAAGACTGGGATCGCAGGCTGGAGTGGAGCAACTGTTGTTAAGAGGTACAGGGGAAAAATACAGTGTAACGAAACAGTGAAAGGCAGATATTTATTACTTTCTCAGTAGGATGCCCTAAAGAGACCAAGGGACTGGTTATCTGCTGAGGTAATTGGCACCTGTGTAAGTGTAACTGTTAACAAGGCATTTCTGCATGTACACTAGTGGCCGATGATGCGTTTCACCAAATCGCATTGCAATGGCTTGAGAATGTCTATAAACTGTCATTGTGGAAAAAAAAGATCTAAAAATACTGTTACACGTGTTTTCGTTCTCATCTGTTTGCGTTCACTTAAAGGGATAGTTCACCCAAAAATGAAAATTCTGTCATTAATTACTCACCCTCATGTCGTTCCAAACCTATAAGACCTTAAATTTAAGATAAATTAAGATATTTTTGATGAATTCCGAGAGCTCTCTGACCCTCCCATAGACAGCAAGGATCCTAACGCGATCAAGGTCCAGAAACATAGTAAGGACATTGTTAAAATAATCCATGTGACATCAGTGGTTCAACCGTAATTTTACGAAGCTACGAGAATACTTTTTTGCTCAAAGAAAACAAAAATAACGACTTTATTCAACAATTCGTCACCTCCGCGTTACCCTGGCACCATTTTGAAGAGTATTGCATATGTAAACAATGTATGCAACGTATCCGCGTACGGTGCTGCTGACACAGACACAGTATGATGATATACTGATGTATTTTTGTGCATATTGGTTGGTAAATATGAAAGAGAAGTCAATTTCGGCTTCGAACAACCTTTTCTGCGGCGGAAATGCACGGAACTGTTCGAGAACGGACACAGGCTGGGAACCCGCACCGGGATCGCTGTGCTCACGCTTCAGATGCGTGCGCTGCACGAAAACAGTGCGCAAGTTCTTTCCCCTCCTGCACTTAAATAGTTTAAAATCACATTAAAATGCAAATGCAGGAATCGTTAAACTAAATCTAAAATGCGAATGCAGGAATCGTTAAACTGAATCAAAATGCACACGTCTTTTCGAATACCCGGTTCTTGGAAATTTTGAACTGGTTCTAAAATGGAACAAGTTCTCAATACCCAACCCTATCTATAACATGGCTAAAAAATAACCGAAAAGGGGCAACCATCAACGGAAGAACGCATTTTGTTATGTGGCTTCCAGTCTCAACAGCTCCATTGATTATAATAAGAACAATCTAGTTTTGACAAGCTGACATGGTGTGAGCAAAAAGGGAACTGTGAGTAATGAGGAAAAAGTTTATGAGTCCCTGTGAACTTTGAGCACAGACCTTGAATTTTATTATGGCCGCCCTGTTGACCACTGCTTTAATCAGAGCGTTAGCGCCATAATGTAATGGCCGTGACTCAGCAAAATACTGCCGCTAAAGATGAAGGACTTAATGGCATGGACGTGAAGCACAGAATGTGACAAAATGAGTGTAATTTGTAACTAATGCACTGCCACAAAAGCACAACGAAGGGGGAGAAGGTGGAATTAAGGCAGCAGGGTTAAAAAAATCTGAATTAGCTTAGATGAATGCATTAGCATTTGACTAGCTGTGCTTTTAAAACTCCTTTTGTGCTGGCCGTCTTCATGAAAATGTATGGCTTATGAATATGGCTTGTGTTTATTTTAGGCACTTCAAAATCACATTTGTGTCCCGTCAATGTTGTGTGCCACTAAAACTTGAAACACGTCTTTCTCAAAACATCTTTATATGCCTCTAAGGACGACTTAAAAGAAAAATCATCCAATTAGCAGTTTCTCACGGCGATTATGTATGTTTACGACAGCGATGCGGTTCCGCGTCTCATTGTTTTGTCATCTGGGGATTGGTTTTCTCATTTATGACTTTTTTTTGCATCTTGAGGCTTGCGTTTTGAGACGCCACTGGCTTTATCGTTACTGTAGCTTTCACTCCATACCCTTCCTTTAGTCTCTCATCTCTTGGGCTCCTAATATTTCCAAGCATCTGTCACCACTGTCCATGCCAAGCTGGGCTAGACTAGTCCAAACACCAGAAGCCAGCTGTTCGCAACCAAGCACCACAGATAAATGCTGGTCTGGTCCTGCCACTACCCACAATTTCTTCATGTCACACATTAGTTGAACAACGCCTTAAAGGGACAGATCAAGCAAAGATGTAAATTCTGTCATCATTTACTCACCCTTGTCATTCCAAACCAGTATAACTTTATTTCTTCTGTGTAACAATGATATTTTGAAAAAGATCTTGTTTTTATTTGTCTGTACAATGAATGTCAGTGGGGTCCAATGCTGGACAATGCACAAAACATTTTGAGTACCGCAGAAGAAAGTTAGTTTGGAATGAGATGAGGGTGAGGAAATGACAACAAAATTTTCTTTGAAGTTGGTAACCAAGGTTATATCAGGTAGATTAGAACCTAACACCCACTTGGATAGTTATGAGGCTTACTGGGGTGTACTTTTTGGAGTGCATGTTTTACAACATAAGATGTCTTCAGAGTGAGACACTCCAAAGCAAGAAGAGGAAGTGCACTCAATGATTCATAAACTTAGTGGGGTGAGCATCTGAAGCACGTATGAAAAAATCTTGCTTTGCTTGGAGGTGCCTCAAGGCCAAAAGGGCCTGGAAATGAATTACAAAAGGAAAAAAAAAAAAGTTTTGCGTGATCCAGACAAAGACAAAATTCATCACATACATCTGTCAGCTTCTTAAACACGAAATACTGACTTGTCCTTGATCAACCTTTAGCAGAAATCAAAGTAAAACTGTTCTTAAATCTTAAAACATCAGACATGTGAGGAAGATCTCACCCAGAAAATGATAAAATGATATTGTCATAAAAACAGATTTACAATGAAGTTAAATATTCAAACACTGCAAATGTTTGACATTATTACAGTGCCCACAGTCCTCTTTTTTTGGACATTAAAAGGGGTCCAATCAGGATTTATAAACTGCCTATAACCTCCAGTTTTTCTATTGAAAGTGCTTATACATCTAATATACACGTTTCTGCATTGCTTTGACTGTTCTCTACAGATCCCGCCTTCTCGAATAGCAGAATTTTTCGAGTACTTTTTAATTACTACCTTCAGTAAAGGTAGCACAGGATTCACATCTTACATACAGATGTACTAACAGATTACAGCAATCACACTAAAAGCTTGAACCATTGTGTCGCGTCCCTTTCACCGAAATCAAAATGACGTAAAAAGCTTTGTGGGTACAATTGCGAATGACTGACTCTCATACTCAAACGAAAATTTATATTCATAGTAGGATTATTACACAAATATTCCTGTGCTTTCATCTCAGGCTGGATCGTCTGCAAAGCTAATGCGTGTCAGTGGCAAATTAAGGAAACCAATTAGAAACACATATTAGACAAAAAACACTGGCCCAGGGAATGAGCTTGTGAGCTAAATTAACTGAATTAAACAAAATAAGGCTTGTTAATATTAGTTCATAAACAATATTTATTCTATAATTTTATAAGTAGAAAATAATCTTAATTTCGGCCTAAAACACAGTTTTTTACATTTATCAAGTTGCATAAATGGTATATATACACAAGTATACCTAGATAAAAGATTCCTAATTACTATTTTGTTTTAGTTTTTATGATTAAATAGTATTAGGGGCCCCTATAACACCCCACCCCGCCTGCCAGTGTCCTCTTTTTTTTTTTTTTTTGAAAAACCCAATATATGTCACCCTAATATTATGTTTGTAACTTTATTAGACACCTCAAGGGATCTTATGCTAGGGTAAAATGTGAAATTGATTTGCCTGACTGCAGTGTTATGAAGTTGTTTGTCTGTTGTACTGACCTGATTAAAACTCCACAGTAAATATTATGTTCCTGTCTCCTCATTTGAATTTCAATGCAGGAAGCTGCACACGGCCCATGAGTTAAGCCAAATTCACCTAAACAGGGTACAAATACCAGTGTATTTGCGTGCGATGTCTGCTTTGTTTTACTGCCCCATTTTCAGGCATGGTGCAAATTTGGTAATTTGGACATAATTAGAAAGTTCATGATAATGAATAATAATGACTTCATCTAAATACAGCACAAAGCATTTTATGCTAATTTCATGAAGAATCTAGTTAGTCCATCCAGGACCCCAAAATGTAAAAAAATCTGTACTCTATTCAGCAGCTGAGTAGAAATCGCAAAATGATGTGTCTCGTCTGAACTATTTTATTAAGATCATTAATGTCCTTACATTACAAGCATTACATACTGCATAATAGTATATATCTGAATAGATTCACATTTTGCAAGTCATCCAAAATGCAAATCATTACATAATTAAAATAAAAAACTAAAATAAATTAATTTTAAAAACTATGAAATCAAAAACACTTACTAAAAAGATAAAATATTAAGTCATATTTGTCATAGGAACATCAACCAAAATCAGAACTGCTAACTTGTGAATGTGAAATTAATTTAAAATATCTTGGAGTACTTCACGGAAATATTCAATGGGGTTCGGCTGACAAAAAAGTTTGCGAATCCAAATTTGTTAGAACAGGCACAACAAAAGCCTACCCCTTGGGGTCCTAGGCAGACTCAACTGAAAACATTGTTGATGTTATTGTGCTAAAATACACTATGCAAAAGTGGTGCAACTGGTTAGAGAATTTGCCCAAAAGTGTATTTAACATTGCAACATGTCTCTATTTGCTCAATTATTAGGTCTTAATTAACAGTTAACAAATAAAAAAAAGAGACATGAATAAGCTTGTTGCTTCATTCTCCTCCAGCATTTTGAGAGACAGGATTTCTGCAGTTTCCCTCAAAATCAATATTTATGATAGCTTCAGGACTGAGAATGATGTGGAACGTTGCGTATTGAAGGCTCGTCTTAATTATTCCCTCATGGTAAAGAAGAAGGAGCACACAAGCCTATGCGCTCTAATTGACACAGTGTAAAATCTCCTTCAGGTGCACGGCACAGAAACTGGTATAAAACAGGGTGTTTGTGCATTTTTCAAAGAGGCTGGTTTGAAGAAGACTGCGGGATGAGACAGACTGAGACTTTATATTTGTCTCTGAGGTGTTTACGTGTGGAAGAAAGAGTGCAGATTGGTGGCTTCTCGCAATCCCCGTGGAATAAACCTTCTATTAGCGGTTAGAGAAGATACTGAGAGGAGCTTGGATGTTTGTTTTGTGTTGTATTCTCTTCTCCCTCTCGCACAAAATGTTTGAAGTAGGTCAGAGATGTTGTGTCGGTAAAGTGTGGGGACCTGCGAGGCCTCAGCAGGAGATTTCTTCCAGCCTTCTCACAAGGAGCAAAATAATTGAGTGATATTGAAATACTTTTTTCTTTTTCAAGATGTCTGCAATGGTAACATACCGTACCTGATTCAAATCAAAGCCTGCATGGGTTCCTGCTTAAAGGAATACGTTTAAAGGGATAGTTCACCCAGTAATAGGATAGTAAATAAATAGTGTGAAATATTAGAATTAAAAATGTAATGATGGTAAAGCTGAATATTCAGCATCATTACTCCAGTCTTCAGTGTCACGTGATTGTTCAGAAATCATCAAATATAAGGGCTCCAGACAAAAAAAAATCAAGTAAGGAGCCACTGGCTCCTATAAGAAAAAACTTAGGCGCCAAATTGTTTATTTTAGGTGCAACAGAATAAACACTTTTTTTTTCTTTTTTTTTTTTTTTTTTTTACATTTTAACATTTCAATCATACTGTCATATATTTATGTCTCATCTTTTCTTGATTTATC
>JAFVLL020041905.1:0-12982 GCA_021397915.2 Tor tambroides
GGGCGCGGCGTCGTCCGGACTGCGGGTCCGGCTGCTCGCGTCTCTGGCGGCGGCGGGGAATCCCTCTACGCTCCCTTCCTGGACCCACGAGGACAACAGCGTGCATGCACGGGGAAGAGACCGGTCTCTCGAGGAGAGGGTCTCTCGGCAATTAACGGCGGCGGTGATGAGGCCCTATTCAGATCAGGTGCGCCTCATCACACGCCGCCAGACCGGGCTAGTTTCCGCGCCTCTCCTCTCACACGCCCACTCCCGTCGGGAGCCTGGTGAAGGGCGGCGAATAAGGGACGGGGTGGTGATGATATGAAAGGGGGGAGGCAGCCGACTTGTCACTATATATATATATATATATATATATACACAGCAGTTCTTTTTGGTCCTCGAATCTGAATAGAGTCCAGCAGAACTCCAACAGCCGTTTCACCATTTGTATCACTCCGCGTGCCGAAGTTGCCATATTTCTCACAGCGAGTGTGATGGCAGATGCCCAAATCCACTATAATTTTAAAAATAATACTGTTTTGTGTAACAGAATGTAGTTTTAAGAGCATTTTCGGTGAGAATGTACTTGTTTGGACTTCAAATATATGCGGTTTGTTAATAAAGATAACGTCCATTTGAAAATTTACTTCAAGGTTTTCGGAGACGAGGCTCCATAACGTCAGCGGCTGTTCAGCGCTCATAATCCCACTGAGAGCGCCTCACCTCAGCCAGATCTTCTGGAATTTACCGCTGGCTCTGATGTCTCCATAGTGGTTAAACATGAGATATAATTCATTTTGGGTAAATCTAACAGGCAGTCTTTGGTCTCATTAAGCTATTATTTGTTCCAGAGCAAATAGTTTTGGCAAAATATCATCATGTCTGTAACTTCAATGCAAATCAGAGCGCTGCCTTTGTACTTTTGACCGAATTGTGTAGCAACTTGTATGATGGCTATTGTTGTTTATTAAATATTATTATTCAATAAATAATATTTTATATAAATAATAGTAATATTTAGTATTAGGAAACAGTCTCTCTGTGTGTGTGTTCGTGATGGTGATTTTAGTTTCATTGTTCCGCCATTACATGGCCACAAGAGACTGTTTTTACAAGTCAGCAGCAAAGACTTTTAAATTGAAAAATACTAAAGTTCAGTTTTAAACGAGGAAGTTATTTTTTCTTTCAACACCAGCTTGCACTGAGCCAACAAATTCACTGAGCAGAGTTGTCATCAGAAATCACCCTTAAAGGATTAGTTCACCTAAAAATGAAAATCCATCCATGTTTTACAAATAAAGTGCATCCATCCATATTAAAATGTGCCTCACACAGCTTGGGGGGTGAATAAAGGCCTCCTGTAGCAAATTGATGCGTTTTTGTAAGAACAATCACCATATTTAAAAATGATATAAACACCTTTCTCTCACTTATTCTAACTGTCGTAGGCAGAAGCCGTTCCAGTGGATGACGTAGGACATGTGTACCACATGAGCTGGTGATTAGTAATGAACGTGAAAGCGAGGCAGAGAGACAGCAAAACAAAACGGCGGTCACAAATTTGAAGTACAAAATGAGGATTTGTAAAGAAAAATGTCGGAGGATTTCGATATAAGCCAAGAGGAGACTGGTTTTCCTTTGGTAAAGTAAGGAAACTTTACTTCCTTTGCTCCTGTAAACAAATGTTGGTTTTCACAAGACTCACGCACGCATGCGCTACGCATCCATCCGGCGTCATCTCATAGACGTTGGCCACAACAATAACCTTTTTTCAAGAATTTTTGAAACCTCCATTTGCCAAAATAACAGCTCTGAGTTTTCTCCTATAATGCCTGATGAGGTTAGAGAACACTTGACAAGAGATCAGAGACCATTCCTTCATCCAGAATCTCTCCAGATCCTTCAGATTCCTAGCTCCATGTTGGTGCTTCTCCTCTTCAGTTCACCCCACTCATTTTTTAGGGTTCAGGTCAGAGGACTGGGACGCCCATGGTAGAAGCTTTGTGCCCAGTGACCCATTTTTGTGTTGGATTTGAGGTTTGTTTTTGCATTATTGTCCTGTTGGAAGATCCAAACATGGCCAATTATAGGATTCAGTCAGTTTTTTTTTTTTTTAATCTGCTGGTATAGAATCCATGATGCCATATATCTAAACAAGATGTCCAGGACCTCCAGCAGAAAAATAGGCCCACAAAATTAAAAATAGAGCAGTATATTTCATTGTACACATGGGGTACTTTTTATCCCTGTGTGCATCAAACCCATCTTGAGTGTTTGCTGTTAAAAAAGCTCATTTTTTAGTTCCATCTGACAATAGAAGCCAGTCCCATTTGAAGTTCTAGTTGTGTCTGACAACTGAATATGCTGGAGATTGTTTTTGGATGAGAGCATTGTGTTTTCTTGTGTTTTTTTTTCTTTCTTCTTGAAACCCTCCCAAACAACATGTGATGTAGGTGCTGTTTGATATATTTTTTTAAAGGTTTTATGACCTTGAGACTCAACTATTTTCTGCAATTCTCCAGCTGTGGTCCTTGGAGAGTCTTTGGCCACTCACACTCTCCTCCTCACCACGCATCAGGATGATATAGACACGCGTCCTCTTCCAGGCAGATCTGTAACATTTTCTGTTGATTGTAACATCTTAATTATTGCCCTGATGATGGAAATGGGAATTTGCTGTCTGTCACTGCTCTAGCTCTTTTCTTAAAGCCACTTTCTAATTTGTGAATCTCAGTTATCTTTGCTGCACATCATTCTTCTCAATGTGATGGATGATTAAGGGAATTTGGCCTTTGTTTTCCCTCCTATTTATATTCATGTGAAACAGGAAGCCATGGTTGGATAATTTCATGTTCATAACCACCCTGGTGTGCTCAAAATTGTAAATATGACTGGGAGTATACTACAGAGATATTTTACTCATAATAATTTCTAGGGGTAGAAAATAATTGTGTTCAATGTATATTTGAGAAAAATATTTGGTAACACTGTCTATGAAGCCCATATTTATAATACATTATAAGGGTATTCTTAAGGCATTATAATGCATTATAAAAAAAGAAAAATCTTATTATGTTATATATATATATATATATATATATGTGTGTGTGTATATATGTTAATATATGTTAATAATGTTATATCATCTTATGAATATTCATAAGAACAGTTTTAATGTATTATAATATTTACTTATTTGTGGTTATAGCTTTTAAGAGTATGATGATTTATAACACACAGTGAACACGTTGCATCCACTTAAGTTACAATGGATTATATTTCTCATAGTTATAATGTATTATAAGTCTCATATCTTGCCATCTTTCTTATGCTACTTTACTTAAAGCAATCAAAGACCACTTATAAGTATAGTATTTTTTTTTTCTCAAACAGCCATAAGATTAGATATCAGATCAGATGAATGTGTAACATGACAAATTTGCTTTGAACTATTTTTATTGTAATATCAGTTTGATTATTTTGATGGTACCCTTTAGACAGCTGTTGATAAGTAACTCTGCAACTACATGTCAACTAGCAGTCATTGGAGTATTAGTAGTATGTCTGCTAAATATATGCTAACACTTTATTTTGATGGTTCCCCAACAGACAAACTGACTATAAGTAATTTTGCAAGTACATCAACATTCTACCTACCCTAACCTTAACCTAAACCTACTAATACTCTAATTAGAGTTAGTTGACATGCAGTTGCAAAGTTGCTCATAGTCAATAGACTAAGAGGACCATCAAAATAAAATGTAATCTAACATATAAACATTGATTTTTTTTTCAGTTGAAATTATTAACTAGCTCACATCAAAATTAATATTAGCCTAACAGGGAACACTCAAATAACACTCCACACCTAACCACTTAGTAAGTAGTAGTAAGATACTGTGCAGATCTTCAATAAATAATGTCAAGATATATAGTCTATTATAAATGTAAAAGTAGATTTAATATGGTGTTCATTGTGTGTTGTAAATAATCATAATCTTAAAAGTTATAACCACAAATATGTAAGCATTATAATGCGTTATAATTGTTGTTATGATTATTTATAAGATGATATAACTGTTACAGATCGGTCAGGCTCACTCCCCAGCCAATCACAGCGCACTCCCTCACCTGAATACTGATCACCAGCACCTGTCCCTCATTATCACACTCATCAAGTCTGGTACAAAAGCACACACCTCAGCAGTAATCATTGTCCGATCTCGTAAATACGAAGTGGACTCTACCCTCGGTATCGTTACTCAAAACTATCTAGTTTACCTACCTGTTGTACTTACCTGCTATCTCCCTCTTCAGTTGTGTCATCCATCTCCAGCTCCAATCATCCGCTGAGGTGTGTGCTTCCTGTCATCCTGGTCTCCGTCTCCTCCGTCTCCACGAGTTCCTGTAAGGAAAAGAAAGTCTCGTTACTCCCTGGATCCATCCACTAGAACTTCTCTGAGTTGGCATACTCACCTGATATCTCTCATCACTCCTCCAGAGCTCGCCTGTTTACAAATAAACTTCTCCTGTTATTCACTTACCTCCGTGTCTGACCAGTATCTGTTACAATAACATATTATAAGGTTTTTTTATTATGCATTAATTATAATACCTTAAGGATACCCTTATAATGTATTATAAATATGGGCTTCATAGAAAGTGTTACCAAATATTTTTTTCATAATGAGATTTTCCCCCATTTTCAATTATTTTAGTTTATTGAAAGGTTAGGTATTTGTGATTTAAAAAAAAAAAGATCAAAAGGATGCAAGTTCGTTTTTACAGCCTTCTTTACCAAGGGTACGATTGTGTGTGTGTGTGTGTGTGTGTGTGTGTGTGTGTGTGTGTGTGTATATATATAATAATATGATCAAAGAAGGCTGTGAAAATTAATATGCATTGTTAATCCTTTTGATCTTTTATTTCAAAAGTTAAAATTCACAAAAAGTTTAAAATTCACAAAAATCTAACCTTTCATTAGATAATAAGAATGTAAAATGGGGGGAAATATCATTATTGTGTATAAGAATTATGATCCGCACTCACGAGAACAGTCTTCTTTTTCCGTTTTATTTAACAATCATCACCAATGGGGGAAAAACACAAAAGTTTCGGCTACCAAGCCTTCCTCAGTGTCTAAAGCAATTACATCCCTCCACCTACTTTTCAAATCACCAATTATGTCGACATCATCACTCATTATTCAGTGTTGAATCAACACAATAATTAAAACATTTTCTTTTAACTACTAGACAATTTTCACAACACAGAACATCATATACACTAGTACATCACACTACACATCCGTGACTAAGGCAAGAATTATCTAGGATTATTCATTTGTCACTATTATACAAGCCTACAGTTTAAATAAACAATCAACAATATGTACTCCACCAATTGACTTTAAATATTATAACAGTGGAAAATTCAATAATTAGAAACATCAGAAATACATCGTCATAAGCAATTATGGTTTTCACACTGTAAATATTCAAGATTTATTATATAACATCTTAAAGATGAATTCGACCAATTATAGTACATTAAAGAAAAACAGAAAGTTCTAGTTCTTCATTCATGCCATTTGGTGTCAGTGATTTAAGTTTATGAATCCAAAATGCTTCCCGTTTCAATAGTTGTTTATTTATATTACCTCCTCGACGTGACCCAAAAACCTCTTCTATTCCTATACTTTCCAATTGCTTGATGTCATGTCCCATTTCATTAAAATATCTCGCTGCTGAAGAGGTTAAATCTTGTCATCGTATATACTCGATTTATGTTCGTTAATTCGTAATTTCAACTGATGCAATGATTTTCCTATATATATCTTTTTACAGGGACATTTTAACATATAGATCACATTACAAGTTGAACAGATAATACAAGATGTAATTTTAAAACATTTCCGTGTTTAAGAAAAGAGCTAGAGCAGTGAAAATTCCCATTTCCACCATCAGGGCAATAATTAAGAATTTCCAATCAACAGAAAATGTTACGAAACTGCCTGGAAGAGGACGTGTGTCTATATCATCCTAATGCACGGTGAGAAGGAGAGTTTGAGTGGCTAAAGACTCTCCAAGGACCACAGCTGGAGAATTGCAGAAAATAGTTGAGTCGCAGGCTCAGAAAACCTTAAAATAAATTGTCAAACAGCACCTAGATCACCACATGTTATTTGGGAGGGTTTCAAGAAAAATTCTCCTAGCTCATCCGAAAACAAACTCCAGCATATTCAGTTATCAGACACGACTGGAACTTCAAATGGGACTGGCTTCTATGGTCAGATGAAACTAAAAAATGAGATTTTTAACAGCAAACACTCAAGATGGGTTTGGTGAACACAGGGATAAAAAGTACCCCATGTGTACAATGGAATATACTGCTGTATTTTTAATGTTGTGGGCCTACATTTCTGCTGGAGGTCCTGGACATCTTGTTTAGACACATGGCATCATGGATTCTATCAAATACCAACAGATTAAAAAAAAAAATCAATAAATGACTGATTCTGTTAGAAATCTTATAATGGGCCATGTTTGGATCTTCCAACCATACAATAATCCAAACACAAACCTCAAAAACAACACAAAAATGGGTCACTGAGCACAAAACCAAGCTTCTGCTATGGCCATTCCAGTCCTCTGACCTGAACCCTGTAGAAAATGAGTGGGGTGAACTGAAGAGAAGAAGCACCAACATGGAGCTGGGAATCTAAAGGGTCTGAAGTGATTCTGGATGAAGGAATGGTCTCTGATCTCTTGTCAGGTGTTCTCGAACCTCATCAGGCATTATAGGAGAAAATTTAGAGCTGTTAAACTGGCAAATGGAGGTTTCAAAAAGTATAGAATAAAAGGGTGCCGTTAATTGTGGCCATTGTGTATTAGAGAAAAACATTTAATAATGATATTTCCCCCCATTTTAAATTCTTATTATTCAATGAAAGGTTAGATTTTTGTGATTTGTTTTAATAAAAGATCAAAAGGATTAACAATGCAGATTAATTTTCACAGCCTTTTTGATCATATTTAACAAGGGTGCCGATATTTTTGGCCATGACTGTATACATAGACACACACATACAGTTGTTGACCATTTTTTTTAAGGTTTTCTGACCCCGAGACTCAACAATTTTCTGCAACTCTCCAGCTGTGTGTCACATGTGTGTTCCTGTTGAGTTTCCTGTTTTTCCTTATTTGGTCAGTTTCCGGTGTTCTTTCATTAGTTAATCATCTTTCATTCTTAATCACCTGAGTTCATTAATCTTCTTGTTTTCTCCTTTGATTTCCCTGTCTTTATAAGTCCTGTGTTCTCCCTTGGTTCTTTGTCTGCTGTTAGATGTCTTCCTATGTTTGAAATTATTAAAGATTGTATTGTTCAAGTGTATCCTCGTCTCCTCGATCCTTCGTCCCCAGCGCACCGTGACAGAACAGCAGACCATAAAGAAAGTGAGCGGCGCCTTTTTTTCCCCGTTTTGTTTTCCCATTTTTTGAAAAGTCTTTTGTTTTTCCCTGTTTCTCACCGCGGATAATGGAGATTGCTGAGCACTTCGCCGCCCTGGCCCTCCGAGGTCTCCCGCTGCTGGAGTTTGCATAGGAGTCCAGCAGGCTTGCCGTGTGGACGGGGCTTGACGACGCAACCCTCAACTCCCTGTTCTGGATTGGGGCCAATTACCGTCACCCCGTGGACCTCCCAGACACCACGGGACTGAGCTGGAGGGAAGGGATCCTCCGGTGTCTGGAGAGTGTGCAGCCCCAATCCAGAACCAGCCCGCTGTCCAGTCCGTCCGCCATTCCCCAGTTAAGCCTGTCAGCCATCGCTCACTCAAGCCCACCGCCGTTCGCGGCTCACTCAAGCCCACTGTCCGCGAGGAAGTCAAGTCCGCCGCCGTCCACGGCTCCGAGGTCATGCCCACCGCCGTCTGCAGCTCTGAGGTCATGCCCGCCGCCGTCCATGGATCTCTCAAGCCCGCCGTCTGTCGCACATGTGCCTCTGGGTATACTCGTCGTTTATGATGGGATGTCTTGGAGCCCAGAATGCTCCCCAGAGCTCGCTGCCGGGTCGGCTCCAGCCCCAGAGCTCACTCCTGTGTCAGCTCCAGCCCCAGAGCTCACTCCAGGACGCTCTCCTTCGTCTCCTGAGTCTCCTTTGCCTCGGCTGGTCCTGTCCAGCTCTGCATCGTCTCCCGAGTCTCCTTCATCTCCACTGGTCCCAGCCAGTTCCGCTCCTCCAGAGCGCCCTCAAGTGCCTGCTCCTCCAGAACGCCCCCCAGAATTCCTAATTCTCCCCAAGAAAATTTTGGGGGGAGGCCATATATCCAGGGTCATAGTGGCTGGGCCATGGAGTCATGGAGTCATGGAGTCGAATCCGCTATGGCCTCCAGAGTCTCCTGATCCGCCATGGCCACCCAAGCCCCCAGATCCGCCATGGCCGCCCGAGTGTCCTGAGCCGTCATGGCTCCCGGGTCTGCCTGATCCACCCTGGAGGCTTCCTCTGTGTCCCTGTCCTGCACCAGCCTCCAGGGCACCCACTCCATCATTGTTCATTCCTATCACATGAGTTCATTAATCTTCCCGTTTGCTTCTTTGATTTTCCTGTTTTTATAAGTCCTGTGTTCTCCTTTGGTTCTTTGTCTGCTATTAGATGTCTTCCTATGCTTGAAATTATTAAAGATTGTATTGTTCAAGAGTATCCTTGTCTCCATGCTCCTTCGTCCCCAGCGCTCCGTGACACTGTGGTCCTTGGTGAGTCTTTAGCCACTCAAACTCTCCTCCTCACCGTGCATTAGGACGATATAGACACATGTCCTCTTCCAGGCAGTTTCGTAACATTTTCTGTTGATTGGAAACTCTTAATTATTGCCCTGATGTTGGAAATGGAAATTTTCACTGCTCTTTCCTTAAAGCCACTTCACAAATTTTTGAAGCTCAATTATCTTTTGCTGCTCATCAGAAATATATTATTTGGTTTTTCTCATTGAGATGGATGATTAAGGGAATTTGGGCTTCGTTTTCCCTCCTATTTATATTTCTGTGAAACAGGAAACCATGGCTGGATAATGTTCATAATCACCCTGGAGTGCTCAAAATTGTGAATATGAATGGGAATATACTTCAGAGATAATTTACTCACAAGAATTTCTAGGGGTACCAATAATTGTGTCCAACGTGTATTTGAGAAAAACATTTATTTCATAATGAGATTCAATTGTTTTAGTTCAATGAAAGGTTAGATTTTTTTTGATTTTTTAAAATAAAAGATCAAAAGGATTAATAATGCGGGTTTATTTTCAGAGCCTTCTTTGATCATATTTACCAAGGGTGCCAATAATTCTGACCAGGACTGATATATATATATATATATACACACACACACACACACACACACACACGCACACACACTATAGTTCATTTATGTAAGTGAGGATAGTAAAATAAACTGTTACATAATATACCCCCCCCCCAAAAAAAAAAAAAAAAAAAAAAAAAATCATACAGTGGACTACCAGTAAAATTGATTAAAAAAAAATATTCAGACACTTTGACCTGACCATGTTTTGCTTAAGTGTTTTTTTCTTTAATTGCTAATGTGACCTTTTTACACCACAAACTGAACAAAATTAAGCACTGCTTGGTAACTGGTTTACCTAAATTGGTATTATAATTGTGTACTTAAATTTAACAGCTGACAGCTGACAGCTATTCAGCCTAATTCATTTGTGAGACAGTCCAAAAAAAGGATGGCCAAAACCAGTGAAATATGAACTGATTTGAGAGGAAAGGTAGTCAGCTTCTACAAGGAGGGCATTTAAATCAGAAATATAGCAAAAAGATTAGATATGCTTAGAGAAACAGTCTTTTCCATTGTGAAGAAATTTAGAGACTGGTGAGGTGAAGAATTTGCCTGGTCATGGAAGAAAGTCAAAAAGCTTTGTGCTGCTGAAGTCAAAAAGGCCATTGGCAAAGAGCTGTGTGCTCAAACCATTAGCAACCAGCTGAATGGCAATAGGCCGCATAGGAGGATACCCCTGAAAACCCCTTGATCAGCAGAAGAAATCAAATAAAACGCCTCCAGTTTGCTAAAGAACATATAAACATGTCATCCTTTGGACTGATGAGAGCAAATTTAAAGGGTTAGTTCACCCAAAAATGAAAATTAGCCTGTGTTTTACTCACCCTCGAGACATCCTAGGTGTATATGACTTTCTTCTTTCAGACGAATCCAGTCCAGTATTAAAAATTGTCCTGGCTATTCCAAGCATTATTATTGCAGTCAGCGGGTGTTTCTGTTAAACCGTCCACAAGACGTCAAATAAAGCGCGCGCATCCATAATAAAACGTGCCTCACACGGCTCCGGGGGGTGAATAAAGGCCTCCTGTAGTGAATCCATGCGTTTTCGTAAGAAAAATATCCATATTTCAAACGTAATAAACACTTTTCGCTCACTTCATCTATGGTGGTATGCGGAAGCCATTCCAGCGGATGGCGTAGGACGTCGGCGTTGCGTGATAAGTGACGAACGCGGAGAGAGAACAAAACAAAACGCCAGTCATGAATTAGAAATACAAACTGAGGATTTGTAAAGAAAAATGGCGGAGGATTTCGATATAAGCCAAGAGGAGACTGGTTTTCCTTTGCTAAAGTAAGGAAACTTTGCTCCTATAAAGAAACTCACGAGGCTAGCATATCTCAGAGGCGCACGCGCTGCGCATAAGTCCTACATCATCCACTAGAACGCCTTCCGCATATGACAGATACCGGAAGTGAGAGAAAAAAGTGTTTATTACATTTGAAATATGGATATTTTTATTATGAAAACGCACGGATTCGCTACAGGATGCCTTTATTCATGCCCCGGAGCCGTGTGAGGCATGTTTTTATTATGGATGCGTGCACTTTATTTGATGAATTGTGGACAGTTGAACAGAAACACTCGCCGACTGCAATGATAAAGCTTGGAATAGCCAGGACAATTTTTAATATAAGTCCGACATGATTCGTCTGAAAGAAGAAAGTCATATACACCTAGGATGCCTCGAGGGTGAGTAAAACAAGGCTAATATTCTTTTTTGGGTGAACCCCTTAACATTTCTGGCAGTGATGGCAAAAATAAAGTGGAGAACCAAAGGACAAGCCTTGAAACCCCAGTGTCTTATTCCTACTGTAAAGCACAGTGGGGGTAATGTTATGGCGTCGGGCTGTATGGCAGCTAGTGGACTAGGTAAAATACATTTTATTGATGGAACTATGAATTCGGAAATGTATGTGGAAATTCTCCAGAGACAGATGCTGCCATCAGCCAGGAAGCTCTTGGGCCGTCTTTACATCTTTCAGCATAATAACGATGCCAAACACAGTGTAAAGAAGGTTGGTGATTTCTTAAAGCAGAAGCAGATTAAAGTACTAAACTGGCCACCACAAAGGCCAGATCTAAACCCAAATGAGCAGGGAATCTGGGAAGTGATGGAACGTTGCCGCCTGGATGAAGTGCCAAAAAACCAACAGAAACAGAATGATAATTAAGAGACTAATGAAAACTAGGTCACAGGGAAATAGGCTAACTGAAAACAAACTCAAAACAAAACAGAACGTGCATGTAACATATCGGAAGGCGCGTCTCGTGTTCTACCGGGGAGGGGGGGGCGGGCGCCCTGGAGGCCAGTGCAGGACTGGGATAAGGAAGGCCTCCAGGCCAGATCAGGGAGTCCGGGGAGCCATGGCGGGTCAGGGGACTCCGGCGGCCACGGCGGGCCAGGGGACTCGGGAGGCCACGGCAGATCCACCGTGGCCTTAGCTGGCTTGGCCACGGATATATGCCCCCCCCCTTTATAGTTTTCTTGGGGAAAACTATAAAGTCTGGGGGGGCGCTCTGGAGGACCGGGCACTGGAGGAATGGGCCCTGGAGTGAGGATGGGCGCTGAGAACTCCGGGGGTAGCACCATATCTAGGAGGTCTGGGGCTGGAGCCAGCGGGCTTGACAGCGGAGAGGCCAGCGGCGTGATTGCTGCGGCCGCGGAGGGTGGCAGGCTGAGGGAGCCGCGAACGGCAGTGGGCTTTTCCCAGCAGACGGCGGGCTTGAGGGACCCGCGGACGGCGGCAGGCTTGGCGGGCTTGAGAGAGCCGCGGAAGGAGGCAGGCTTGACTTTGCCGAGGATGGCGGGCTTGATTTCGCTGAGGATGGCGGTTCAGGACTTGAGACAGTGGCGGCCGGCGATTCGGAGCTCAACTGGGGAACGGCTGGTGGGACTGACGGCGGAGTGGCAGCCACATGTGATGACTGCGGGCTGGGCTCCGCTTCGTCCACGGTGAAGGCCGATCCGGCGATCCACAACGCGAAGTTGATGTAGTTTTTCAATGACAGCACAGATCAGCTCTTGGCATGACAAAGCGGATATCGTCCTCCAACCCGCACCAGAATCCCTCCATTAAGGCGAGGTCATCACATGTGGCAAGTTGGCAATAGTCCACAAACTCCTGAACAAAATCCTCCAGGTCTTGGCCGTCCTGGAGGATAAAGATCGTGGCCCCAGAAGGGCTATGTTCGCAGCCCTTCGGGGCTATGTTAATTGACACCAGCTCAAGCATCCTTCTGTATAGGTCCGTTCTTCTGTTACGTCTCATGGAGGTAGGGAGAACGCAGGAGTCTTAACTTAAAAATAGAATAGACCTTTAATAAACAAAACGTAGGGTATACAAACAGACGGCAATCAAGTAGCAACAAAGTAGAACGGTCAAAGGCAAATGCCGAACTGAAGGTTTAAGAAGGAGAGAAAATGAAAGGATAAACGAGTTAATCAAACACATGTCAAGTCAAGTCAAGTCACCTTTATTTATATAGCGCTTTTAACAATACAGATTGTGTCAAAGCACTTAACAGTATCAAATTGGACGATAGAGTATCAGTAATGTATAATAAGATTAAACATTAAATTTTCAGTTAAAGGCATTTCATTATTGAATTCAGAGATGTCACTGTCTAGTTCAGTTTAGTTTA
>JAFVLL020041907.1:0-25225 GCA_021397915.2 Tor tambroides
ACCTAATTAAGACAATTTATTAATTCATGGGATTGATGTTTACAGGTATATTTCACATTATATTTTCTGCTGTGGCTTTGTTTGCCAATAGTTGGCAACATGTAACTGCCTTTAAGATTGAGTCATTGAATCATTCACAAATGATTCATTCAAATCACTGATTCATTTAGGAGCTGAAACAAGTGACACTATTTATGAGAAAGGTATTGAATTATCCAATCTGTTTTGGACAAAATTATATTGATGCATTTAGGAATGATGTGAAATATGTTAATATATAAATTAATATATTGTATAATACAAAAGAAAAAAATCTTTCTGCACTGCAATATAAAATTTAATCTATTCAAATATTGAAGTATTTCTTTGGAACATTTGAGAATGCTGAATACTGTATATTTACAGACTTTATGCCGATTTAAATTACAGTATTTTAGATTTTCATAGTCTAATTGTCATGAAAATGTCTCACTATAAAAATATTTTAGATTGATTTTCATGCTTGTATCTCAGCTCACAGCACTTACTATGAAGATACAGTGAGCAGAAGTTTCAAATGAAGGATTCTGACAGACCCTCATGCCAGCAGCTGGAGTCTACATCTGCACCTAACAGGCAAATTAAGTGCATTTCATTTCTCCAGGTATCAAGGGAGGTGCAGGAGGATTAAGCGCAAACCTAATGAAACGCTGTTGAAAATAATTTCCTGCCACTACGGAAAATGCCAGGGCAGTTTAACGATTCAAACCATTTTGCCATTTAGTTCAGAGCTATTTCTGCATATGCTTTGCTTAATCAATGCTGGTACAGTTGGGACTCCACAGCAGTTGGAATCCATTTTTAATAAAGAACTGGCTTTAAATAACGACGGAAGAGGGTGATTAAATCAATGATGCACAACCAGTTCCTTAGCACAACAGTAAAACTGCAAATTGCTAAAAATAAAACTTGATCTGTACGTTTAATAAAAAGATAACACAGGACAGGAAATTACTGAGATTGGAAAAATGTCACAAGCTTTGACTTTAACTGTGCTTTCAACATGAGCACCACAGATCTAGGTGTTTTGACCAATGAGTAGTGTGCTAACATCCCATACTAAAACCAAAACCTTACCGATTTCATAATCCTCAATTTCACCACAAAACAAATGATTAACTTCAGCTGATCAAAAGTTTGAAGTCTGAACAAGTTTGACATTTTTTGAAAGAAATCATTATTCTCATTGGTCTCTTATGCTAACCAAGATGGCATTTATTAAAAACTACAATACTGTGAAAGATTATTAGAATTTCAAAAACTATTTTATTTATGTGATGGCAATTTTCAATTCAAGTCTTCAGTGTCACACGATCCTTCAAGAAATGTATTATTATCAGTGTTGAAAACAGTTGTGGCATTTAGCTAATATTTCTGAGACAACATAACTTTTTCAGGATTCTTTTAAATAGTAAACATAGTCTTTACTGTCAATGTTTGATCAATTTATTGCATCCTTATTTATTAATACATGGGATTGATGATTACATGTATGTTTCACGTTCTATTTTTTGCTGCAGCTTTGTTTGGATATGATAGTGGGTGGCAACATGTAACTGCCTTTAAGATTGAGTCATTGAATCATTCATAAATGATTAATCTAAATCACTGGCTCATTTAGGAAATGAAACAAGTGACTTTCCCTGCGTTCCATTCGGAAGGGCTCATCCCTATGCCCTAATACCCTCCGGAGTGAGAGTTTTGAGGGGTTGAAGGGTGTAGGGGACCAAACAACTGTTTCTTGAAGTGCCCGTCTGCGTCATCATCCCACGCCCACACGGAGGCGCTGTCATCATGGAAAGAATCAGCACAAAGGATCGTGGGGGCCCAAAGTGTCCATCAGTTGTACCCTTCGAAATCCTTCATTCCGATGGGCTCTTTGAAGTGGCTAGTTTTGAGCACTTTGGTTTGGAACGACTATGGCCATGATTGTTTTACTCCGAAGTGCCCTTCGGAGGGCGATTATATCGGAGGGTGATTAGATGATCCAAGATGGCGGCGCGGTCAGACGCAGCGGCTGCTCCGGGTCCCAAAGACGGTGCTTTTATGTCTTTTAATGTCGTCTGTTCGTCTCTAAATAGTGTAAATTTACCACTAACTCATAAGGAAATCACTCCAAAACACATATACGATCGCAAAAGCCTCTTGGATATCGGCAACGCATACAAACACGAACTCTCGCCGGAGGCTACCAAGAAGCTACGAGGCCTTTGTTTACTGCTGGAGCCGGACCTCAAGACCGCGGCCTCGCCTACTGATGCTACCCGCGCAAGGCAGCGTCGCAAGCGGTGTGAGAGAGGACGGAAGCGCGGTAAGCGCGGAGGTATACGAGCTAGGTTAAGGGCTAACCCCACAAGACCGGCTCTTCCAACACTAACGCTCTCAAACGTTCGCTCGCTGGAAAACAAACTGGACTTAATTCAACTCAATCGATCTACACAGCATGAGGCAAGGGACTGTTGGGAAGCTTGTTTTACTGAAACATGCCATAAACCATGAATATCCCGGACCTCGCCATCTGATGCACGGCCTAAACTGCTACCGAGCAGATAGAGACTCATCATTGTCTGGTAAGACTCAAGGGGTGGCTTGTGTGTGTATATCAAGAAAGAATGGTGTAACAACGCTGTGGTAGTGACAAAACACTGTTCTCGCTGGTGGAGCTTATGCTTGTGAAGTGTCGACCGTTCTATCTGCCGCGGGAGTTCACGGCCATTGTTATTGTCGCGGTTTACATTCCCCTGTGTGCAAACGCTAAGGACGCGCTTCGCGAGTTGTACAGCTCCATCACCGAACAACAAGCAAATAACCCAGATGGCTTTTTCATCATAGCCGGTGACTTCAACCACGCTAACTTAAAGACAGTTTTGCCAAAGTTTTACCAACATGTGAACTTTACAACAAGGGGTAACAACACACTGGACCTTGTTTACACAACAGAGAAGAACGCTTACAAGGTTGAACCCCGCCCCCACCTCGGGTACTCCAATCACATCTCTGTTATGCTAATCCCAGCATATAATCCACTTCTGAAACTCGCCAAACCGGTTCAAAAACCCATCACAATTTGGCCAGATGATGCTACCTCAACACTACAGGACTGCTTTCAGTGCACAGACTGGAACATGTTTAAAGAGGCAGCAGCCTACACAGACCTGCAAGAATACACTGAAACAGTGACTGCTTACATCAAAAAGTGCATTGATGATGTGACAGTCACCAAGACCATCATCACACGTGCAAACCAGAAGCCATGGATGACAGCAAAGGTTCATGGGCTGCTAAAGACCAGAGATGAAGCATTCAGATCGGGAGATAAAGCAACCCTCAAAACAGCAAGAGCCAATCTGTCCTGTTGCATCAAAACTGCAAAACGGTCATATGCTCAAAAAATTAACAATCACTTCACAGACAGTAGAGACACACGGAGCCTGTGGCAAGCCATTCAGACCATCACTGACTACAAGCCCCCGCCACAGGCCTGTGATGATGACATATCCCTCCCAGATGCACTCAACCACTTTTATTCACGGTTTGAAATCCAAAATGACACACCTGCACAAAAACTGCCCACTCCTCCCATATGACCAGGCACTCTGTCTGTCCCCAGCTGATCTAAGGAAGACCCTATCTAGGATTAACCCACGCAAGGCTGTGGGTCCTGAAAACATACCAGGCCAGGTACTGAGAGACTGTGCTGCACAGCTGGCAGATGTCCTTACAGATATCTTCAACACCTCGCTGAGCCAGGCAGTCGTCCCCACATGTCTCAAATCCACAACAATCATACCGGTACCAAAGAAATCAGCTGTGACCTGTCTAAATGACTACCGTCCCATGGCACTGACTGATGATTGGCATGATAAAGTGCTTTGAGAGGTTAGTCATGCACAACATCAAAACCAGCCTCCCCAACACACTCAATCTGCTCTAGTTTGCATACAGTCCAAACCGCTCTACGGACGATGCAATTTCCTCCACCCTCCACCTGGCTCTTACCCACCTAGAAAATAAAGAATGCTGTTCATCGACTTCAGCTCGGCATTCAACACAATAATCCCACAACAGCTCATAAATAAACTAAACCTGCTGGGCCTTAACAATTCCCTCTGTAATTGGATCCTGGACTTTCTAACCGGAAGACCTCAGTCAGTCCGTGTCGGCCGCAACACCTCCAGCACTACCACACTGAGCACAGGTGCCCCACAAGGCTTTGTGCTCAGCCCGCTGCTCTTCATGCTGCTGACCCATGACTGCACTGCCAAGTTCAGCTCCAACCGCATCATCAAGTTCGCTGATGACACAACAGTGGTAGGTCTCATCAGCAACAACGATGAAACGCACTACAGAGAGGAAGTGGCACAGCTGGCTGAATGGTGTGGCACTAACAATCTGTCCCTCAATGTGGGGAAGACAAAGGAGGTTGTGTTGGACTTCAGGAGGAGGAACTCCGTTGACCACCCCCCACTGACCATCGACAGCTCGACTGTGGAGAGAGTCAGCAGCACTAAATTCCTGGGGGTGCACATCACAGAGGATCTCACCTGACCACCAACACCATGTCACTCTCCAAGAAGGCACAACAGCGCCTACACTTTCTCCGCCAGCTGAAAAGAGCAAGTCTCCTTCCACCCATCCTCACCACATTCTACAGGGGCACCATTGAAAGTGTGATGACCAGCTGTATCACTGTCTGGTTCGGGAACTGTAGTACAGCAGACCGAAAGACACTACAGCTGACAGTGAACACGGCTGCAAAGATCATCGGTGCCCCTCTCCCATCCATCCTGGACATTTTCCTTGCACGATGCTCCAGCAAAACCAACAGCATCGTGAAGGACCCCACCCATCCCTCCCACAGTCTCTTCCAGCTCCTACCATCAGGAAGACGGTACCGGAGCATCAGAGCCCGCTCTGCCAGACTGCTCAACAGCTTTTTCCCCCAGGCTGTGAGAGCCCTGAACTCAAATCCACCCTGCCCCCCGCTGAAACCCCATACAAACCCCCTACCTCCTGAAACATGGACCATCCCCCCCAACCTTACCACACCAAAGAAAAAACTGTATGAAACTTTGTTTGTGCAATTCGAAGTGTGCTACACACAGGTGAGTGGGCCTGTACAAACCACCTGTAGTAACACTCTCCTCCATGTGCACTAGACACTTTTAACACACTGCTGTGTGTACTCAATCCAACAAAATATACGTATGTTTACATGCTCAGGCACTACAAATCATCCTGCACTGTTCACCAGCTAGCTGCTTGACTCACAATGTTTCTCTTTGCACATGTACAGTATTTATGTGAAGTATTTGTATAGTTTGTATTTCCTATTTTTATTTCTTATATTTTTATCTTTAGTTTGTATAGGGTAAACATTTATATATAGTATACTTATAGTTAAAATGTTAGTAGGTTAGTTGTGTATAAGTTTATAGTGTTTTACTTCATTGTTGTATGTCTGTATTTATGTAGCACCGTGGTCCTGTGAGGCACGACATTTCGTTCCACTGTATGTCCCCACATGTAGCGGAATGAGCTTTATTGTCAACTTGAACTTGAACTTGAACTATATCCTGTTTGGAACGCACCATATTTATGAGAGAGGTATTGAATCACCCAAACTCTTTAGTTCAAAACAACTGATACATTTAGGAATGAAACAAGTGACCGTCTATATGAGTGATTCGTTGTTTCATTCAATCAGACGATTCGGTATTAACCTGTTGTGTATGTATAAAATATCATATGATGTGATAATTCCTGTTTCTGAATAAAAGAATAAATCTTATAATGCAAAAATAAATAAATAATAAAAAATCTCTTTACTGCAATTAAAAATATTAAAATATTGAAGTATTTATTTTAGTACTGCCCTTAATGCTGTGTTTTTTTTTGTTTGTTTTTTTGTTTTTTTTGCTCAGTATTCTTTGAATAGATAGGTAAAACGGTTTTATTTGAATAAAATCTTTTGTACCATTGTAAGCATTGTCTTTACTGTCATGTTTGATCAATTTAATGTATCCTTGCTGAATAAATGTATTAAATTATTAAACCAAAATAAATAATTTTGCAAGCTAAAAATAAACTGCACACAAGGATACATGTTTACGCCTGAATGTTCAACAATGGAGAAACATGCATTTGGCCACATTATATTGTAGTTCTAACAACTAACTAAACAACTAATTCTGCATTCCCTTAAAGAACAAAAGTCATATTTTCCAAATTTCTACTAGGAAAAGTGCAAAGAAATGCTGCTTAAATTCAGATCTCCAACTTGGAAACATTTAACAGTTACACAAATAAAATTATTCAAGGTACTGATAATAAAACCAGATACTTTTTGTTGATAATCATAAACATTGAGAACAAAAGCCAGCACTGCATAACATTATTTTTCCTCCATAATACAAATGCTAGGAGACGTCTTTGTTGACAATCGAACACTTGCAAAACTAATGTTAGTGTTTCCATTTTGTTTCTTAATATGTGAGCTTCTGCACACCAGGCAAGGGAACGTCTTTATGGCTTGAAGGCTAAGATATAAAGTAATAATATCCCAAATCCGACTTTGAATGTAACACTGCATAAACACCCTACAGCTTTTGACTACATTAAGAAGAAAAGGCTTGAATTGTCTAGGGGCTGATAGAGTCTTTTGGGGTGACGTTGCTTCCCATGTTGCTGTCTTATTATTACCTGCCTAAAACAATCTAAACGTCTGAGCGGTGTGCTCTGATCATTAGCTTGCCGCTGACAGTGAGGTTGATGCCGTTTGTAGTATGACAGCACAAAAAAATCTCCCCAGTCGGGAAAAACATGATTGACAAGTGGTGAGATTACGCACAAACTCACAACACTAACAGCTGTCGTCAATAATTTGCCCAAACTAACACACCGACTAATCATCAACGTGGGGAATAAGGCACGTTCCACCGTTCGCTTGATTGCTGGATGGGTCTGAATGACAAATTGGCTGCAGACTCTATTGCCGAATCATTGCTCAGGGTAAGAAGAAGAAAAAAGAAAAAAAAAGAGGAATGGCTTGCAAGGTTGTTTCCATGCAATATTAATTCACATCTGAGAATACAGCAGCTTCAAGTTGTTTTAGATCAAAAGCTTTTTTTCTTCAGCATCAGGGGAGAGTGTGTTTGAGTGTGGAGGAGGACTGCGCAGGCAGCTGTCTGTCTTTGATATTTCGGTGCATATCAGATGGCAGCCGTGTAGACTGTGCTTAGCATATACTCTTATGCATGTTCTGTCTCCTGCTCAGAGAAATCTGCCTCTGTCAGCTACCTGGGGGCGTAGTACAGTATTACACTGAGCTTGAATCCAATGTTCATGTCACCCAAAGTGCCTTGTGTATTGTGCATTGGCAACTGCGCACATGCTTTACACGTAGCCTCTGTCATTCTTCGCTTTCTTTTCCTCAGCGCTTACATAATCACTTAAGTGTTACGCCGTCTCGACTCCCTATTTAATCTCAGGTTATAATTAAATCATCTCTACGCAGTCTTTTGTCTTCTACGGTTCAGAGCTCACAGATCTTCTCGAACACCGGAACAGATAAAATGCTGTTTGCTTACGTTGTCGTCCTGATGAGCATCAAAACAAAAGTTTTCTTATATGCAGGGAGAAGATTGTTTTCCTTCTAATTTTCAAAGCTCATCCGTGTAAGCTGAAAACCAACTGAAGTGAAATATTCACCACAGCAGACACATTAATTTTCCAACTGTGCATGACACAGGCAATGCGAATGGCACATCCTCTGCATACTGAGCCAGCACAAACAGACACCTACGAGACAGACACAATGGCATTGACATACATTCAATCTCCAATGGTCCACCAAATACATCATGACAGAATGTAAAACACTTACCCAAATAAATTCTAAACCTAATGCACCAGTTTTAAAAATTAACTGTTCCAATATGGGCCAATATTCCGCAAATCCACTGAATCAACAACTTATTAGCTCTACGAATAGAATGTTAAGAATTAATAACAATTACAAATAAAATCGGAGGAACTCAGGCATTTTCAAGCCCCCTTACTTTCTGACCCCGGAACACACAGATATAAACATACGGTAAATGCACACTGCACTCAGTAATTCACAGTGACTTGTAAATATAAATATAATATCAATTTAACCCCTTTAAAGGCAGGGTAGGTGATTTGGTTCAAAAACATTTTTTGTTATGCTGGTTGAAAGTCTATTCACATCCTGATAGCAATCACTAATTTAAGTGGTCTATATGTATTTATATCATCTGTGGAAGGAGTAGGACCATAAAATGTGCGTCCAATCATATCCCTTGGTCTGAGGGCTACGACAGGCTGTCCTACCTGCCTGTCAACATATGTATTTGCATACTTTGTTGCTGGTTAGCCTCTGGTCTGCGTGTGCACGTTCATGTTTTGGAGGAAGTGTGGCTTTGGAGAGTGATTATGCAGGGAGGGTGGGATCTTGTGCTTTCAAAGCTAGCTTGCTATTGCTAGCCTTTCTGTCCTTATGTTCTCTCTTTAAATAGCATTTCATGAGAAGTTCTCTTTCTTATATTCCAAAGTATGATGCATTTTCAATATTTTCATAACAGATGTGCAAAAGCAACCATAACCCCTTGTGTAGTGTAATATTTAATTAAAGACTTGTTGAAAGAATGTAAGGGGAGATGTGTTGAAGAAAACACCCGAGATGAAAGATCATACATCTGCGGAATTACATACTTAATGAAGTTATTCTACCTCTTGCTGGATGTTTTTCAGACTTTTTCCAAATGAAGAGATTCACACGCTTCAAGCCTGCTTTAGCCAATATGTTATGGTGTTTTTGTAAACACACTGCATTTCATATTTGATTTATGCATCCCATTTGGAGTTAATTTCTTGCTTCAAAGGAAATAGTTTGTTTTTTTTTCATATGGGTGGTAAATACAAATATTATACTTCTATGGATATAATACAACTCTATACCATTAAGTCCAGAACATGTTTGCCCTAAGTATTATAAGCAAAAAAATAAACACTTGAGTGTTGTTTGAAAGGGCGTCTTGCAAATCTATACTTTTATGTATTGGTTTACATAAGCCAGACATGGAAGAAAAATCACATCTAATGAAAAAAAATATATATATTATTTTTAACAAATCTAAAACACATGGCTAATAATAAAATCTGCTACTTATAATGAATGTTCATCACTACAGTTTTCTTTCTTTTCTTTTTATAGTTGCTATAAAATGTATGTATCAACAGATTTTTCTTCTGTGTTGTGATGTGCATCCAAGTGAAATGGATTATCAAAAAGTAATGAAATTTAGGGTGAGGACTTGGTTTCCATCAACTGGCTGTTGATTAAATGCAATCAACATTAATTTTATTGATTGAGGCAGATCTTAATGTGAGCTTGCAGTGGATTTTAAGGAATGGGCAAGGTTTAAGTAGACTAAATCATTGGAGAAGTCTGGTATTCGACACCAGAGATACGTCTGTCATCGTCTCAGCCTCATGGACCACAAGCTGAAAGTCAGATGCATACAGCACACTTAGCTGGAAACACTTCAGGAGTTTCAAAGTCGTCATCGGATTGCTTAAATTATACAGGATTTCCGGGAGACGTGTGTGTAGCGTTCTATAACGTTCTGCCTGGAAACCGTGATGCTAAAACCCCTCATGGAAGAAGAAAGCTGTCGTCTTTACAACTGTGACGATGAGCGTTTGTCAGGATCAGCTAAATGCTGGATTTTTAAAAGCATGTGAAAAATTTAAAATTCGCAGCATAGAATCTTTAAAATGAAGAGTTTTACACTCCGGTCTGTTATTGTGGCGACATTTCTATGCCCATGAACGTGACGCGGCACAAAACAAAACATGATTGGTTGCTTTACCTGTCCAAACGGCCAAGGTTCCCAGACCTTCTGCCATCAGTCTGAAGGTCTGGCTACACGAGACTATGTCTGTCAGTGTCAGTTTGATTAAAAATCACAATGAAAGAAAATTATGCACAGATAAACTGTTAAGAATAAGATCAATAACATGCATCCATGGATTTTTTTTCATGCCAACTTTACGAAACCTACAAAGCTCCACACATTACATGTGGACAAAAATATATTTAAAATAAATTCATAATTCATTTCCACAAATTAAAAATTTGTTCCCACATTTGATTAATTCATTATCTCTTTATAGATAAATCATAGTTTCAATTTACTATTCATTCCCTTGGTGTAATCAAGTCGTGGCCGTGAATTAAGAATTTGTCCCTGCAATTAATTTGTTCCCTCGTTTTAGTAAATTGTAGCCACTGTGTATGAATGTTTCATGAACAACAATGAGAGCCATAATATATATATATATATATATATATATATATATATATATATATACACACACACACACACACACACACACACACACATATATATATATACATACATATTGTGTGCATGTGTGTGTGTGTGTGTGTGTGTGTGTGTGTGTGTGTGTATATATATATATATATATATATATATATATACACACACATTTTCCCAAAGAAACCCAAACAAATGTGTCAAAAAGTGATAAGTGATGACTGTCCCATGTTTATGCTTGTACAGGATGCATTTGGCTTTTAGCATGCAAGAATAAAGACGTCTCGCTGCTTCACTTTGAGAGTAATCATGTTCTCAGAGTGGGGTCTCTTCTCCAAAACTACAGCAAGACACTTGTTTTAGCGTTTTTGTATTGACTAACACCTTTTGCTAGTGTATTATGAATTGTATTATTCGCTTTCTCACTCATTTCCACTGTTTCTCCAGGGTGCTGCCGTCTGAGCCCAGCAGCCCTTATCTGACCCGCCACTGCAGTGAAAAGTTAATTCCAGCCTTTTCGCACGCAATCCATCCTCTCTTGCCAAATTCTCATCTCCCCTGAGTGCTATTAAAGTCTCCCATCTGCACCTACATTTTAAAGTATCTTTAAGTCACTAGCCAAGGTTTGCGCAGTTGTCAACATTTGACCAGTCCTAGTGAGCTCATGTTCCAGCCCAAGAGTCATGCGGTTCCCATTCTGCAGGGGCCTGAGGAAAGATAAACTGGAATTGAAGCCATGACCATTTTAGATGAAATCTCAATCAAACTGTAATGCTGTAAAGAGAGAAGGATTTTGTTGGATTTAAACACCACAACTACTCATGCCCTACAAGTCTGACTGTATGGAGATTAAATATTGATAGGATGTCTTGCCCTTCAACAAGAAATTCAGTCTATTTGAGTCGGACAGACTGCCACGCTTTTAGATAAACTCTTCTGATAATCCTGGAACTCTGGGCTCAATAGACTTGACAGATTAACATCCAGATAAATCTCAAGGAGGTGGTACATAATTTATTTGTTTATTTTATTTATTTTTCCCTGCATGAGCAGAGGGTGTTAAAATGAAAACTCTGGCGTTCATAGCCAGCCAGTGCAGCAGGGTAAATGTCCAAAGTTTTACAGCCTCTTTGCGGAATCAATTTGTATTATTCATGGAGGGTTCATGTGCCAGAAGGGTCTACAGTTTGCACAGTTTGCAAAATTAATTCTACTAAAGGGTGAAGTAAGGCTACTGGTTCTTCAAAGACCAAGACGAGGATGTCTGAAAGGTGCTTTGATCAGGCTAGGAAGGAATATTTAATGGATTGGCTAACCTAAAAATGAAAATGCTGTCATGATTTACTAACTTAAATGTCATTCCAAACCTATACAACTTTCTTTCTTTCATTGAACACAAAAGATAAATTACCTTCCAAAAGCCTGGAAACCCTTTGGACAAAGCAGGGTTTTGGATAGTATGAGCATAAATCCTTGTTATTTATTGATGTAAATGCATTAAATTAACTTGTGATTATAAGTAAACACCAGAAATAATGATTTACTTTTTTGTTTACAAGCCAAATAAAACAGCTTGGAGCTTTATAAATAGCGCTAGCATTTTTTATTGCTCTGAATGACACTGTCTAAAACCAGATTTTTTTGTTAAGATTTTCCCAACTTTTGGAGGGCAATATATTTTGTAGAACATCTCGGCTGTTGTTTTCTATACTCTAAAATAATGGTGATTTTTTTTGGGGGGGGGGGGGCAAGATCCAAAAAGCACCACAAAACAGCATAAATCCCCATAAACAACTCTTTCACAGCTCTTAAATCTATGGAAGTCTGTTTTCACCACAGAAAAAAAAGGTAATTTCAACATTTGATCTTCCATTCTTAATTCTGAGAAGAAAAAAAAGTCAGAATTTCGACACTTTTTTTTCTCTGAATTCTGGGTTTACATCTCAATTTTTATCTCACAATTCTGACTTTTCATGTCAGAAATGCACATTTGTAACTTTTCTAAGAAAAAAGAAAGTCCAAATTGTTGCAATTACCTTTCTTTTTTTCATCCTGTAGCGGAAACAAGCTTCCATCCTATTCCATACACCATATTTAATGTTAGTGATGCCAAAGGCCTTTGGTTCATCAATGTCACAAAAAATTTCAGTTTCATTTCAGTCAGTTTATTATACTGAGCTATGGGCTAAGGAATGGCCATTTGCACTACTTGAATGGAAAAAAAGCAGCTTTGAAATTCGGCAAAGCATTACTGTTGCATACAAAATTCATATAGGGTTAAGAATGGCCAAGGAAATAATGGCAGAATTTCATTTTTGTGTTAACTGCTCCTTAAACATGACTAACACTTAAAGTGGGTACTTACAAATATGCCATTATATCATTTCTACCAATGTTGCATTTGACTAAGGCAAATTGTCCCATTAAATTGTCCTAGCTTGCATGTCTCCTTACAGGCTTTATACAGGGCACTAGAAAAAAAGAAAAGAAAAGTGGAGCACAGAGAGAAAAAATGACAGAAAGAGAAAGAAAGCAACTGAGCATCACTCCTAAGGCTGAATCATGGGACAGAAATGCCATCAGTGGCCGAAGAGCAGCGCAGCAGGAGGCCTAAATGTTTCTTTCCTAAGCCTCACAATGACCTGGATATGTATGACATCAGTGCCTGCCTGACAGAACATTCCCTTTGCTTCATTTGGTTGATTTTAGCCCTTGGAAGTTGTCGGCAGAGCTTCTAATAAGCTATATAGGCATTTATGACAAGCTTCCGTTCTTTATTTACTGTAGGCTGTTAAGTGGAGTGAGAGACACAGCTTTTGACAGATGGAGAGGAAAAAATAATGCTGAGGAACTTCTCGCAGGGCTGACTGCAGGCCTTTATTTCAACATTGACCGCTTCTCTCACCACAGCATGCTGCCATGCGGCCCTGTATTATCTGGAAAGATAAAAAAAGCGCAATCATACGCACATGCTTTGACATAGATGTCATTGGGCAGTGACATGAAATACTTTGAGAAAGTTGACATGCAGTTTACCACACTATACTTCATTTAATAATTTTTATGAAATAAAGAGACTAACATTTGTACTTTAAGAACTGACTGTCACACAACTGAATATTACAGAACACGTTCCTGACTAAAGTTTGACTTAAAATCTTGATATTGAATACAAGACAAATAACCACGTTATGCATCAGCTAACCCACTGCTCCATGGCATGACTTTGCTCACAAAAAAAAAAAAAAAAAAATTGTCCTTTCTGAACTTGGCAGAATAATGATCTGCCACTGCAGGACATTTGTTAGATTTCAAAGATTTATTTATTTTTATTTTTTTTGCTTATGCCAGGCACACACTACAATTCTTGTCATCCTGTGTACATTTAAAGACTCACCGTTTCTTGCTTTCTGTCATGCTGGTGCTCGCTTTACACAACCAATCGCAAACTAGATCATTCTTCTATCCGACTTTAGCTACAATACCAAAAGTAAATAATTGAATAAGGATTAAAAAACAAACAAAAAAAAAAAACATTGCACTCACAAAGAGCAATTTTTAGCTGGTTAAATATTTAACAGCAAAGCATAACTACAAACTGCAAATAAAAAAAATTGTGTATTATTCATAGAATTTCCATGTCTTTATAAAACAAAATTTTACCTTTCTATGGTGTCTTCAGGCCTGAAAATCTTTAAAAAGTCCCTGATAATTAGTTTACATGTGAACAAACAACATGGAGAATATTTTTGCACTGATTTACAGAGAATGAAAAAATTAGAAAAAAATTAGAAAAATATGGAAATAACAGCAGGGTCATTATATTTAACTAAAACTATATATAAAAAAAACTTCTTTACTTTAATAAAATAGTAAAACGTACAATAAAATGGACTTAAAACTTTAAACTTATTTTATTTCAGCTAGTTGCCAAAGCAACATTTCTCATTTTTATTTTGTTTATCTTGCACTAAAATAACTAAAACTAAAATAAAAAAATAGAAACTATGTAGACACAATAAATAAATAAAAATGACAAAACAACAAAAAATTACTAAAACTTTAAAATTAAAAGAAAAAAAAAACAATGAACTAATTTAAAATATTAATTAAAACTATAATAGTATCTCGATGATAAAATAACACTGAATAAGAGTGGTTAGTCTGATTTTGAACTAGTTTAAAATTTACTATAGCATCTGCCAGGGGTGGACTTAAGCCCCTATCTGATTTTGGCTAAGCATATTTGGCAAATACTCCAGTGTGTATTTGTGTTATGGAAAGTGTCAAATGTTCACTCACCGCTCAAAATGCAGAGTTCTTGTCAGGTGCTGAGCTCTACAAGCTCGCGAATCCTCTCATTATAATGTGTAGATACGATGTAAATAAATGCAGTGCAGACAGCTTCATTGATTAATGGAACGTCGTGAGATTGCAACGAACTGAAGTGAATGACCTGGAACGACAGCTTTTTGTGATTATAGAGGTAGTGCTCTTTGCACACTTTCTAGGCTGTGTAAACTGTCTGACTGCCTCAGAACAGATATATTAACCTCAGAGAAGAAAGAATCGCGTTTCATGTCAGGATTTTATTTGTCTTGATGTTTCAAAATGACTTGCTTGTGTGCTTTTCCTAGGCGCACCGCACTTGTATAAAATGCGATGACTGGAGATTTTCTGTTAATAATAGAATACATTTTTGATTTGTTTCTCGGCAAACCTTACCGTATGCCCTAAGAACACTTGGGATATGGAACGAGTTGCATGGAATAATTTTTTATGACATTTGAATCCTTTTTTACAAGTTTACAATTATTAAATGGAAAGGTGCAAGCAATTTTTTAAAAAAAATAATGTCTTCTTTTGTGATCTGAAAAAAATAAGGTAGCCTATTATGGCTTTAGAACAGCATCAGGTTGACTAATTATTTACTCACAATTTAAGTTGTGAAGGGGTAAATGAACTAGTTATTGCTATAAACTATGAGAGAGAGAGAGAGTGAGCAAAATACGGGTTAGGCGTAAAAGAGCATATTGTGTTGGGGCCCATACCTAAAATTTGCTTAGGGCCCCCAAATCACTAAGTCCGCCCCTGGCATCTGCAACTATTACAGAAAATCATCAGTACCACACACACACACACACACACACACACACACACACACACACACACACACACACACACACACACACACTTGGTTCTTCAGTTGGTTCTTCAGTGGTTCTTTGGGGTTGTTAAGGTGCTATATAGCCCCTGTATAGTTCTTTAAAGGTTCTCTAACTCTCTCTTAGACTCTTAGTTTAGTTAGGGAAAGGATTAAAAAAACAAAATTAAAATACAATGTATTTCCTGAAGATTATGTGGTTCTCAACCTTTTTGCCCCCAAGACACCCCCATAAGGAAATATTACAGGGCCAACACAAGAGATGACTTGACCTCAAAAAAGCATATAAATGATTCAAAACAGCTTTTGCCATTGTAGTAAATTCCCATTTATAGCAAACATATGAGATTGAGGAGTATATCTAAAATCTAAGAAGGAGAAGGTGTGTAGCACCTTCAAAGGTACTTATTCCCCTATATGATTATGAGACAATGAACCACTTTTAGTGATATTTAAAGCCATAAAACTTTTATTCAAAAATATTATATTGTGGTTAAGCAACAGGTTTAGCTTCATTCTTTGCAAGTTCCCATATCAGTCATAAATCAAGATGGCGCCGCTCATGGCAGACATGGGGCTTCGCTATCCAGTTGTTTTGGTGTTTTTGTTAGTTTTTCCTGATTTTTGTTTGTCAAACACGATCAGTTTTGCCAGGGAGGAACTGCTGAACATTCGGCAGAACACGCCACAAAATCTCCTACCAGTTTTCGATTATTCGGATGTTTTGCTGGACATAGAGGCCGGCGCATCGACGGCACTGATCGCCGGACAGGATGCGCAGATGCGGGAAGCGAGCTGGCGCGCTCGTGAAGCTCAGACAGCATGGATTTCGAATGCCGTTGCCTAGCATCCATCTGGCGAATCTCCTCTCTCTACCCAACAAAACGGATGAACTCCTGCTCTCCCGGACAAATAAAGATTTTTCAAACTCTGCTGCTCTGTGTTTCACGGAAACCTGGCTGAACGACACCATTCCAGACAGCGCGTTACATCTGCATAACTTCCAGCTGATCAGAGCAGATCGCGACGCGGAATCAACGGGGAAATCGCGCAGCGGCGGTACATGCTTTTACATCAATGAAAGATGGTGTACAGATGCAACAGTGTTAAAGATGATGTGCTGTTCAGATCTAGAAACGCTTTTCATTTCATTCATGCTTTTTTTTTGCTCGTTCATCCTCATGAGTATTTACATTCCACTGCAAGCACACGTGAGCTCAGCTCTACAGAAACTCACTGATCTGATCATAGACACAGAACAACAACACCCAGACTCTGTTTTAATCATTCTTGGGGACTTTAACCAAGCAAATCTCTCACGTGAACTGCCAAAATACAGACAGCATGTTACATGTCCCACCAGAGAAAGTAATATATTGGATCACTGTTACACAGCAATAAAGAATGCATATCACTCTGTTCCACGGGCAGGTTTGGGGCTCTCTGATCACTGCCTGGTTCATCTTATACCAACCTACAGGCAAAAACTTAAATCTGCTAAACCTGTAGTAAGGACTGTAAAGAGATGGACCAACGAGACAGAGTGGGTTTTACAAGCCTGTCTCGACCTTACTGATTGGAGTGTTTTTGAAGCTGCTGCCACCGATCTGGACGAGTTCACAGAGACTGTAACTTCATATATCAGTTACTGTGAGGGTATATGCATTCCCATCAGGATTTATGTAACATTCAACAATGATAAGCCATGGTTTACAGCAAAACTCAGACACCTTCGTCAGGCCAAAGAGGACGCCTACAGAAATGGGGACAGAGTCTTGTACAATCAGGCCAGGAACACACTGAATAAGGAGATTAGAGTGGCTAAAAGGACCTACGCTAAAAACCTGGAAGATCAGTTCACTTCTAATGACTCTGCTTCAGTGTGGAAAGGCCTGAAAGTACAGGACACCATCCCCCAGCACTGAGGTGAATCAACAACTTGCTGAAGATCTGAATGAGTTTTATTGTAGATTTGAAACCCCCCACACCCGTCCTGACCATCTCTCTACACAACCGTTAACACCTCCTGCAACCCCCCTCTCCCCCACTCCTGTACTTGGGGTTGTGACACCAGCCTGCTTGAAAACCTGTGCTGACCAGCTGGCCCCCATCTTCACACAGATCTTCAGATCACTGAAGCTGTGTGAAGTCCCTTCCTGCTTAAAACACTCCACCATCATCCCTGTTCCAAAGAAACCCAAGATAACAGGACTTAATGACTACAGACCTGTGGCTCTAACATCTGTCGTCATGAAGTCATTTGAAAAACTGGTTCTGGCTTATCTGAAGGACATCACTGGACCCTTACTGGACCCCCTGCAGTTTGCTTACCGAGCAAACAGGTCCGTGGATGATGCAGTCAACATGGGACTGCATTACATCCTGCAACACCTGGACAAATCAGGGACTTATGTGAGGATCCTGTTTGTGGACTTTAGTTCGGCCTTCAACACCATCATCCCTACACTCCTCCAGACCAAACTAACCCAGCTCTCTGTCCCTAGCTCTATCTGTCAGTGGATCACCAGCTTTCTGACAGACATGCAACAGCTAGTGAGACTGGGGAAATTCAAATCAAACAGCCGCTCCACCAACACTGGTGCCCCTCAGGGATATGTTCTCTCCCCACTTTTCCTCTCCCTGTACACCAACGACTGCACCTCTAAAGACCCCTCTGTCAAGCTCCTGAAGTTTGCAGATGACACCACACTCATCGGCCTCATCCAGGATGGTGACGAGTCTGCCTACAGACAGGAGGTTAAAGAGCTGGCTGTCTGGTGCAGTCTAAACAACCTGGAGCTCAACACGCTAAAAACAGTGGAGATGATAGTGGACTTCAGGAGAAACCCCCCTGCACTCTCCCCACTCACCATCATAGACAGCACTGTGACTGCAGTGGAGACATTCAAGTTCCTGGGATCCATCATCTCTCAGGACCTGAATTGGGACACTCACATCAACTCCATTGTAAAAAAAAGCCCAACAAAGGTTGTACTTCCTTTGCCAGCTCAGGAAGTTTAACCTACCAAAGGAGCTGCTGAAACAGTTCTACTCAGCCATCATTGAGTCTGTCCTGTACACATCAATAACTGTCTGGTTTGGCTCAGCTACAAAATCTGGGATCAGAAGACTACAGAGAATGGTTCGGACTGCTGAACGGATTATCGGTGCCCCCCTGCCCACCCTCCAAGAACTGTATACATCCAGCGTGAGGAAAAGGGCTCAGAAAATCACTCTGGATCCCTCACATCCAAGTCATCCACTTTTTGAACTTTTGCCATCTGGCCGGCACTACAGAGCCACAATTACCAGGACAGCCAGGCACAAGAACAGTTTCTTCCCCCAGGCAATCCAACTTATGAACAGTTAAATGTCCCCCCCCCACCCCACCCCACCCCATTATGCAATAACAATGTGCAAAAACCTTATATTTATTTGCTACCACCTCCATCCTTGTACATCCCTGTATCTCCTTCTATTCTATCCCATTCTATCATCTATTGCTGTATATAAAATCACTTATGTTTCAATTGTTTTTTTTTCTTTTTCAATTTTTTTTTATTTATATTTACATATGTGTATTTTTTTTTTATTCTCATCTTATTTTTATTGTCTGTGTGTCGTTGTTGTCTCTGTGAACTGGAAGCTTATGACACTAAAACAAATTCCTTGTACGCGCAAGCATACTTGGCAATAAAAGCTCTTACTGATTCTTTCTTCTGATTTCTTCTACCTGTAGACTCCAGATATATTCTTTATTGCCTTGTCAGACACAAGAGGTACATAAAATGGAAAAAAAAAGACCTCGACCCTGACTGTAGCATGTGGGCTGCACGGCCTTCAGTCCAGGGTGATGCAGGGAGTCAGAAGGTGAAAAACAGGAGTTGCGAAATGTGAGAAGATCTCAAGATCAACAACACTTTAGTGAAACCCTTAAGAAATACCTAAGCAGTTTACATGACACTATCCCATTCCTTTCCCACTGGCCATGTTTATCTTCACAACATATGGGTTGCATAAATCTGATTTGGGCATCTTGCTCTAAAGCTCAATTAGACAGCTCAAGTGTTTGTACATCGCGCCGCTGCAAACGATGACGGACAGATGGGGGGAATTTTTCACTTCTGTAAAAATGTCACATTCTTCCTCCTGATGCATTTTTTTGTGTAATTACTTTGATTAATAAAACGAGATTGACAATGGAATAATGTATATAAATACTGGCGGTGAGAATGGAGGTATAAATAGATTTAAATGCACTGAGGTGCGCCTCACCACCTGAATGAATTAGCAGTGGTTAGCCATGGAAAAGAAGCGTAATTGTAACGTGTGGCAAGTGAAATTCATCTCATTATTATGGAAATTTTTTAATCTAAATTAGCAGAGTTCAACGGAACATGTTCTCTCGGCTCCCCACCCTCACTTGTTTAGCTTCTTCACCATGATGCATCTCTTCCTTTTATTATTTTCTGCTCTCTCTCTCTCCTTTTCTGATTTCCCTACAGGAAACACTGGCCTGGCAGCCTTGGCCTTCTTAAAAGCATCATTTCTTTAGAGAGGTATCCTTCAGTGTTGACCTCTGAGATATCTGGCTGACTGCCATTTCCTCTCAACGAGCTCATCAATCCATCCGGTTCTTGAACGGCCTTGATTTTATTGTCTTATGCAACCTATAGTCATCTGTTCATCCGTCATCTTTAATGTCATTTTTTCAAAATTTAGTCTTAAGCCTGGTGCACTTTATATGATTTTGGCCACAATTTTGCTGTGTCAGAAAAATTTTGGAAATTGTAAATGATTTCTTTTGTCATAGTTTGATTGCAGAGTCCACCATTGCAGTGAGTACAATGTGCCAGGAATTGATTTTCATTACAACTAATAAACTTCTACTTTATTTTGTTGCATGAAGGTCACACTAAAACCATTCTGGAAACATTTTATCAGCACTCTAAAAAATAATGTGCTGGTTTAAAATAAATAAATTAATTAATTAACTCAACAATTTACATCAAATTTGTTTGTCACGACAGCTTCTAATTAAATTATGTTCACCCAACAAACAACACTGAATTTGAATAACTTAATATCTGTAGCATAAAGATTTTTAATTTGTTTCCTAAAAAAAAATAATAATAATAATAATAATAAGTTGCTCCAACTAATGGATTTGTGGGCCTGGAACCAAATAATCTAATCTTTTTCACCTAAAAATCAACAGTTAGTATAATGCTAAATGTCACTTATTTAGCATGTAAATGTAATGAACATGAAAGATATCACTTATCACTGGCATTAGCACAGTCATTGCTCATAGAATCAATGTAGAGTTTACCTTCATGTGGTCTACTCTTCTGCACAATAGTAGCCACAAAAACATCAGCGTTACAGAAACTCTTTTAAATGTCAAACATAACAGCATTAAACATGAACAGGTCTTTCCTTTTACTAAAAAAAGAGAAGAAAATCAATTAACACATTTGAGTTCACATTACACACAATATTAAGTTAATGTAATGATCAACATTTTTGTCAATAAAACTCATTCAAATAATGTTGGCAAAGGTTTAATTAAATTCTTAAATTAGAATTTTACACTTGGAACCATACATTTACTTTACTTGTTATTAAATTATTTATTTAGAATGAAGCTTTCATCAATTATTTTCGGTACTTTTCAAATGCATTTTATGATTTTATTATTTAAATCTATATATAGCATGAATTTGCGGAAAAAAAATGTAGCAAAAACCAGTGATGTGTTTCCAATACGGTGGCTGCATAAACAGAAATGCACTGCAAATGCTCACAACACAAACGAATAAAGAAACGCGCTGCAAATGCTCACAACCCAACCAAATACAGAAACACGCAAGTAGCACAGACCACAACAAAATTACCTCAACAAAACCAAATTTAACTTTTTTTTTGGCATTAATTCCTATTTGACCACAGATTTACAAATACCATGATTAAACTATGGTTAGTGTAGTAAATCCATGGTTAATTTGTGCATGGTTATCATGATTTAACTATAGTAACCATTTTTTGTTTTTATTTATTTTTTATATAATAAATGTATTAATTAATTAATTTTAATACCATAAGTTATTTTTTGAAAGGGAAGTTGTAAAAGTAAGTTAGCCAGCTTACATTACCTTTCACAGTTACAGCAATTGTGTATTTCGTCAGCTTATTTAGGCTAATGATAAAAAAAGCTAAGGAATCATATGATCAGGATGTTAAAATAAACAAAAATCCCACCTTTCAGAGCAAACATTGATAAATATTTCTCAGCCATGTTTGTCACTTTGCTGTTCCCTTAAACATTTCCGATATGGTCTGTGCCTGTTTGCAGAGCGTTTCTGTTTTTTGTTGTGTTGTGAGCATTTGCAGTGCATGTGTTGTCAAATTGATGTTTTCTTTCAAAAAGATGTTTTCTTAATTCGCAAGTGTGTTTCTATTTGCATGTGTTTTTTAATTTGCAGTGCGTTGAGCTTTCTCGGCCATCGTAATCATATGCTTTTTCCAGACCCAGACTTTCAATCTACTAAATCTCATTAAAAATAAAAAGGAGTACATATAAAACAATGTTTATATAAATTATGAGTAAAATAAACCATTAATGGTTTAGAATTATTTTTCATTTTCATTGGAAACAGCAAAAATGAAAAACCTCCATCCATCCATCCATCCATCCATCCATCCATCTATCCTATCTCAACATAGCTGCACAATATAAAATAAAACTTTTAATTATCCCACTGATATGACTGGAGTCTTAAATGAGTGTACATGATAATAAACATTTCCAAAAAGACTATTCATTTCTTTGTCTAAAACTTTTTAATGAGGAAAAAAAATGACTGAATGCACCTTTAATCTTCATGCACTGGTTGCTGTCATACACAATGCCAGCAAGGATGATGAAAATGAAAGTAATTCTCTTGACAGAAATAACAAAAACCCATATATTTTCCATCCACGTTCATCATTCTTGACTTGGAAAACAAAGCAAACAGATATTAGCAATAACATTCCAGTGGTATTTTTTATCTGGACCAATAATTCAAGCAGCCTTCATATAAATAGCACGGCCTAGAGCTGTTGCATTTGGATTATCAGCATTCCATGCAATCATCAGCAGTGATTTCAATCGCTTATGAGCGGAGCCATCATACGTATGAATAAATGCATGTGTTTACGCCTCACCTCTTTTTCTCAGGAAAACGCATTTACTAGGTAATAGCTGATCAATAAACGGCCTCCCCTACCGCCAATTACTTCATTACGAGGGAAATAGAGTTTCAAGACACGTCTTGAAGTTCCTGGTTATATATGGACAATTTAAATGTCAGTCATGCCTTCAAAGCCACGCAAGGCCATTACCCACAAGTCTTCTCTACTGTGTGTGTAAAGAAGTCCTGTGCATATTTAGTCACCGCACACATGCCACATGACCTTCCTCAAGTGAACTTCACTTTTTGGATGAATTGATTTCCTTTAGTTTTTAGGCCTGCCATAAGATACGAGGTTATTGAACTGGGAGGGTTCATCTCTATGATATATGACCCGGCTTTTGAAGTCATACACACACATACGGTGTTGCTTACCTTGCAGAAGATGAAAAAAGAGGGTCTGCTTGGCACCCCACCCCCTCATGTTCACACCACTCAATCCCCCGCCAGACTGAGACCTAGAAAAGAGTGCTTGCTATTGCATTCCTTCAAAAAAATAAATAAATAAATAAATAAAAATAAATAAATATATATATATATATATATATATTTTTTTTTTTTTTTTTTTTTTTTTTCTTGAGACCATCCTCTAAGGAATCCCTGTTGTGTTTCGTCTCAGCATGAGGTCGAGACCACAAAGAATAATTGTGTTTGTACTTCTGCGCGTACGGCTGAACGTCTCAGCCCATCCATATGAAAGACAGCTTGGATTTGTATGCCATGCGACAGCGTGACTCTGCACCAACTTAGCAAAACAAATGCCATGTTTTAATGGACGGGAAACAGGCAAAATGAGTTGAAACAAATGTCAGGGAACGCTCTCGGCAGGAACTTCTGGTCTGAAACATGTTTGGGAATTATTCGTTCCGTATCTAATCTCCTCTACCCATAACAAACGAGTCTTTTTTTAAAATATTGCGTTATCAACATGTTGGCAACAGATGTATGTCAAAAGCACTGCAGCCCACAGGAACTCCAAATGTCACATTAGTCTACGTCGTATCTGGGGAGCGCAGCTGTAAACCTGTGGAATATCCCAATAGGTTTCACTAAAGATTGGCCATATATTCACAGACAGAGCTTCATCTGACTGATCTCAATTTCCTCCTGTCCATATGGAAGTGGAACAGCTAACGTTGAAGTAACGTTTAGGGTTCAAATCAACTTAACCTTCATCAAGCATTTCTGACATGATATTGTACAAAAGAAAATTATTTTTATTCGTATACATCTATTTTATTTTCACAATTTTTTTTTTAAAGAAAAAAGCTGGGTAACAGTAAGGTAATTAACAAAATGAAAACAAACGACTTAAACATTATAAATGTTGGCATGAGATATAATGAGAATTGCTTAATGATCTAGTACACTGGTTCTCAACCAGGGGGCTCAGCAAACTTCCAGGGGGCTGCAGGATGGCTTAAAGTATTTAAATTAATAAATTATTATGAATATTAAAAAAATCCTCCAATCTAAATTCAAATGCCAAAAAATACATAAAATCACAAAAACTTAAATCACATTTAAGTTTTTGTTTTTATTGAAGAATATGCAATTCTTGAATGCCTGGACTTACAAATGAATTTTGGTTTCTTTAAAAAAAAAAAAACAAGAAAGTACAGTAGAAATACAAACAATACCTTAGACTACAGTATATGGGCCTTCAAAAATGTTGGACAACAGGGACCTCAAACAGAAAAGGACTGACAATCACTAATCTGGTTGGTGTAAAACTTTACTTTTCAACATTGTCATGATCATATGATACACTAACCTTCACATGAAATGCGCAAGGATATCACATAGGGATATAAAAAAATAACATTTAGAAGTATATTAGCACTGTTAGCAAACTCAAATTACTCAACCCAACGGAATTATGTCAATAATGCATAAATCGAAGTTCATTCACCTAGAAAAGTAGTTCTACCTTAAACAAGGATGGTTTTGCTAAATAATTCATGTGTCTCCTTTAATAAAAACACTAGCTTCACATTTTTGCTTTTACACCCTCTGGAACAGTGACCTGTTTTACTTACTGTTAATCTGTAAGTAGTTTACTGCCAAATACAAGAAAAAAAAAACAATAGGACATAATGTTTTCTTTTACATGACTTTTCAATGTCTATAAAGATATCTGTATACAACTAACAGAGTGCCAAGAACATGTGAATTCTGTTGCAAAATGGTGAGAGAAAAACAAGACGGGGTTTGGACATTAAAGCCTCTGTCTGAAAACCACCACAGAGACACAGAGAAAGAAGCCGTGCTTTCAAAGTGATACCAGCCGAGAATCTTTGTTTTGAATATGAAGAAAGGCTGGAAGGTTCAACCAAGAAGTGGGCCCATTGTTAGCATGTGAATAGAACCACATTTACATTTGTTTTCTTGGCAGAAGCTTTCGTATGAAAATGACTTGCAAC
>JAFVLL020041908.1:0-48659 GCA_021397915.2 Tor tambroides
GTGACAAGTCCCCATGAGTCTGTGTGTATTCAGGTTTAAGTCCCCACCGGGATATAAAAACAGGTACACACACACACACACACACACACACACACTTTGAAGAATGTTGGTAACCAAACAGTTTTGGTGTAATATCTTGTTTTATGTTCCAAAGGTAAAATTAAATAAAACAAACAAATAAATAAGGTGATCAAATGATGAAAGAATTTTCATTTTTGTATGGACTATTCCTCTAATTTACATTATTATTATTATTATTATTATTATTATTATTATTATTATTATTATTATTATCATTTAATAAGTATTATTGATTATGACGTAATTGTTCACAACATCAAATAAATCAATGTATGTCACACAAAAAACAGAGGTTTTTGAGAATAATTTCTATCTCTCTTTCTTTTTAATCCATCTCATGCTTTTTGCGTGTTATTCTCAACAGCAGAGGCTGGTTTTAATTGCAGGGAGCAACAGCTTAGGGTTTAATTGCAGGAGATTGCCAGAGTTGCTTTTGTCCATTCTTATCTACCTGCTGGTTCCATGTTCCACCCCTACCAACAGAAATAATAGTGCCTTTCATTTAAAAACCCACTAACCACAACCGTGAGCTTTAAACCAAATGAAGGCCCCGCATTCACAGCAATACAAAGCCATTAATGGCTACTCGTCCACAAAATGCAGGTTTTGTGGTGAGAATCTAAAGAGCATCAGCATCGGGAAAAAGAACAGTGATATTTTGCTCAAGCCCTATGTATTGAATTGTGATATTTTGTGACATTTAGCAGTTGTCATTGTGCTGAGAACCTATGTGCTGAATACTGATTGATCACGGGTCTGCGGACAGGGTAAGCAAGTGCCACTTACCAAAACGCCGGCAGAAGGGTTCAAAACCAAAATCTGAGTCTGAGAATCATCTGTTCTGGTGATATGTGGTTTGCCTATAGAAATTATCCCAGACTTAGTGTTATTTTCTTATTATTCTGTTAAAGTTTTCTTTGCAGACTATTTATGACTGGTCTATTAACTAGTGCAATATTACAGTACATGTTGCTTTCTTCAAACTTTCTTTGTAGGCTTGAAGGTCAAGACTAACACACCTTGTGCCATAGTCAGGTTTATTCAAAGGTGCCAGTGCCACACGGTCTTGCCAGACGCAACAGTGTCAAAACCTTTTTGTGAGAGTCATGAGAGGTATGTTCTAATGCAACACTAAAGTAGCCTTTGTACCTTGGAAGTCTTGTTATTCAACTAATTTGTGATTCCTAACACTTTAAATCACAGCTTTAATTGCTGTGTGATGATGTGCAGTTAAGATTACAGCTGTATGGTTTATAATTGAATGCAAAAGTCAATAAAGTCTCACAAAAAAAAAACTGCCAACAGCCCTTAGCTGGGACTTGATCCTATATGGAGTTCATGGGCAATACAACGGTGAAATCTCAAAAGAAATGAGCATGTAATTTAACACCTCTTTAATTTAGACCTGCTGCTGCTTTGATACTTTTTTGAGCAGTTGTTCTAACAAATTTCAGGTTTTTAATATAAATAGTTAGTCATTGGCGTAAGTATTGTACAATGTGGTGCAAAAACACTTCAGCCTACAAGAATGATGTAAGGTCTGTTTTGGGCTTTGTTTCATGTTCATGTTTTCATGTCTTTTATTTTGAAGTTTGGTTTTGGTTCCTGTTTGTGTCATGCTTCCCTTGCCCTCATGTCTCCTTGCTATTGGTTCCCTTGTTCAATGTGTCATGTTCTGATTGGTTGTTTTAGTCATGTGTCTTGTCCCCATTGGTTGTTCATGTCATGTGACCCTCACTGTTTACTATAAGTAGCCATGTCCTTGCCTTTGTTTCTTGTCCTGTATTGATGTTGTTACCTGCTGTCGGTGAGTCTAGTCTGTTCATGCCATGTCAAGCCTGTTTCATGTCAAGCCTGTTTCGAGTCAAGTCTGTTTGGATTATGTTTGGATTTTGGATTTCACGTTGTAAATAAACTGCACTTGGGTTCATCACTACGCTCGCCTTCAGTGGACTCTTTACAAATGAACTTAAATTAATTCATTATTTTTTGTTTACTCAGTGTTGTACACTATTACAGCCTCAATGAACCTTTTCACATAATATATAAATTGATCGATTGGTTGGATGGTGTATGAAATAATTTGATATTTCATTTGAAGTAAAGGCAAATTTAGCCCAAAATGTTAGGATGTTTTTAGGATAACCTCTCTGCCGTATCTTCTTTGCTTGACCATTGATGACTGAACTGCTTTACTGAAGTTTCACAGGTTTTTTAAAGGGATGAGTTTACTTTCTGTGGTGCACACACATGCTAAATTCATATGCTTCTAGTGCACTCTCATAACTGAACAGCATTATGGGCAATGTTCTTAAAGGGGACCAGCACAATAAATGACTATGTAAACTTTCTGTTGTTGTTATTATTGAGAACAATGAATTAAACATTATACTAAGCATTCTCACTACTAGTACGCCAATTAAATTCACAACACTCTCTAAGTTTAAGTAGTATATGAGAAAATAGATATTCCATTTTCATCATAATTTAACAGAATGGCTTATATAATCAAATGTCACAACCTTTTGAAAACTATATTGCTGGAGAAGCTGAAAAAGCATAAAAATACTTATTTGAGTTTTTTTTTTCAATAATGAGTTAGTGTGATAGTTGCCTTATTGTCCTTCTTTCTTTGCATTGTTACTTTATATTCCTTCACTTTTATTTTATGACCTGCCAACAACCTCCATTAAATTGGTTTTGCAATTAGAAAGCAATTGCTCCCAGACAAAAATAAGAATTTTAAGTACAATAATAGTAGGTTTATAAAAATCATTGAATGCCTCATAATTTTTTTATTTTATTATTTTTATTGCAACCGGCCAACATTTCTAATTAGTTCTGAATATGTTGACTTAACATTAAATATCAGATCTGAATCACTGTCTCCTAACCACTTAGATACCATGCAGAACTCCCTAGCAACCACTCAGAATACCTTAGCGACTGCCTACAAATAATGAGTTAGATGTTTATATAAGCTATATGTTTTAAACTTCCAGGCAAGGCTTTGTCAAGCCAACGTTCAAACTTTTTGAAGTATTGGCATTGAAAGTTGCCAGGCAACTCTTCAAATTAAGGTACGCAAAGAAACATCCCTTTACTGAATTATATATTTGCAGTATAACTAAGAGGAATCCTTTAGGAAGCTGTCAAAGCGTTAGTCCTGATTAAAATGAAAGGGCAGTGTGATGAGATGTGCTCTGTTTGAAACAGCTGTTAAATGCTAAATTCAGCTGCGGTCTTCACACTAGCTTGTATGTCTGGTTCCAATTTTAAGATGTTAGTTCTTGCATGAAAAAAGGTAGAAATTAATAACGTACAACTGTTCTGAAATGAGAAGCAAACAGATTTCCTCATAGTTTTCAATATTTTAAATTCAAGTTTAAAACACAGAATACAGACATTCAGTGTGGAACATCTTGTGATATTTTTGAAATGTACAGAAACTTTTGCTTCACTCAAAAATGACAATCCTTCCTTATGTCCTTCCAAACCCATATCACTTTCTTTCTTCTGTTAAACACACATAAAAAGACATTTTGAATGTCTGGAACCAAACAACATCAGAGCCCATCGATTTCCACTGTGTGGACAAAAAAACACTGAGAAATTTCTCAAAATATCATCTTTAATGTCAAACAGAAGAAAGTCAAACCGTTTTGGAATGACATGAAGGTGAATAAATAATGAAAGAATTTACCTTTTTTGGCTTCCTTTAGCTATTCTTGTGTTTGTTGGTATGGAAAAGGTATGTACATATTTTAATGCCCAGTGCAGCAATTGACTAATCAGAATGAAGTATATTTCAGAAATAAAATTTGTAAACACTTCAATACACTCTTAAAATTAAAAGTTGCAAAATGGGGTTTTTGCAGCAATGCCATTTTGGGTTCCTCAAAGAACATATCAGTAAACACTTCTTTATTTTATTTTTTTATTGTGTGTGTAAAGAACATTTTAATAATCTAAAGAACCTTTTTCCACTGTAAAGAACATTTTGAAGAATGAAAAGTTTCCATTGATGTTTAAGTTTCTCCGTGGAACCATAGATACCAATAAACAACCTTAAATTTTAAAAAATGTACAATAATTGAGGTCCTGTGTGTAATTGTCAGCACTTGTGAGAGACTATGGCATTGTTTAAAATTGTTTATTTGTTCATTTATTATTATTGTTTTTTTGTTTGTTTGTTTGTTTTTTTTAGAATCCCATCATTATATCTGTTAATATTCACAGAACTTTGAAATACAGAGTTGATAATAGCTTGAAATGTGGTTATATCTTCCATAAGATTGACTATGACATATGATTATTCATAACATGGTGCTACAAACGATGTGATGTGTTTTCCGGAGAAAGTGAACACAAACACAAATGCTAATAGACATTTTGAAATGCAAGCGTTGTGCGGTTGTGTGCGTTTGTGTCTTTGTGTGCACTGTCTGTGCGTCTGAGCTGATAAGAGAAAATGGTGGTGTATTTCTCACAGCTGGAACCCTTCGCGCGCTGCATCCGACAGTATCACTTTGCAAACCATTCAAATCAAGTCACGCCAACACACACGCTCGCATACGCTGCAGCTGCATTTAATCAAAATCATTCATAATTCACACCTCTGTGTGTGACTCCTTCCTGTGAAGATAGAATAAAAAGCCATTTGTGATGAAATGGCATTGATTGGCCAACATTACTTTGAGCCTCCATTATGGTCCATCTTTTATCCTAGCGATGTTTCTACAGTGTCTTGATAGAACGGACGTGCCTGCTGTTGAAATTGGACTGGGCTGTTTTGGAAAAGGGTTTTTATATTTGAATGAGCATAAGGCCAGTGATTAGCTGGACTAGCACATTAGTGCTAGACAATTGCTGATGCCTTGAATAGCTCATCTGCCTTCATCACTGGCCAGTTTATTCTAAATAGCTAGTTCCTTTTTTATTGAAATATCACGGTGTACACTGTAAAAACTGAAATATGATATTTTGACTTTGTGTAATGATTGATAACCTGAATATATCCCGTAAGATTTGAGAGCACAGGCCTTAAACGTAAGAGGATCTGAAATCATTGAATGACTCACACTTTTTATTGCCACTGGTTTTGAGGAAGATATTAGATTCTGTATAAAACACGGATGTGGCATGTGAACTCAAGGGGGTACTTTTTCCTACTTTGTTATAGCTATAAAATAGAAATTACAGCTTAAATTTAAAATTTGCCTTAACAGAAGATTAAAACAATGAAACATGCAACCTAGTCTCATGGCATTTTCGTACCTGGGTGCACTTTTTAGCGAGACACGAAATACGTACCAATAACTACATATTACTGCAGTTTCAGTTTCCAAAAGACACAAACACTAGAGGCAGTAAAACTCCGACATCTTTTACTCCTTTTCACACAAATGTTTTGATGAGTTTTGATTAATAAAGCATATTTTTCACACAATTACTTTAAGAATGTTACGACTTAAAAACAATATTAATATGCTGGGAGATTTGAAAACTGATGCTTTGGAATGTTAGCATCACACATATCCAGCCTCGTATCTATGGGTTTTCATAGATGGTAGGTTTGTTCGGTAGTTCACGGAGTACGCAGTCGTACTTAGGAGGCGAGGAGCTCCGGTTCGAATCCTGTGTAACTATGGTTTGACAAAACACTTCAAATCTACATAAAAGGCCGTTGAAATGGCACGGATGCATCAACAAATACATTTTTATACCAGTTTTGCATTTATTAACACTTAGGGTTGGGTTGGGTTTGGTGTAGGGCATATTTCCAACACGATAGAGCATTAACGTTTAGGGACAGACCCCAGATATTTGAATTCTGAACCGCTGAAATACGTACCTGTAGCAACATAATAAAAACACAGCAATACGTACCTATATCAACATAATAAAAACACAGCAATACATACCTATATCAACATAATAAAAACGTGCCAGGGTTTATTTAACCTGTGTTTTAGCACCACTCAGTGGACATTTCTCTTTGAAACTGCAGCGAAATTATTTCTTTAATTATTTCTTGTATTCCGCAGTCCAAATCTCAGTTAAAACAGAAACTGCCAAACTGCTCTTGAAGGGATAGTTTGCCCAAAAATGAAAATTTTGTCATCAATTACTCAACCTCATGTCGTTCCAAACCTGTAAGACCTTCGTTCATCTTTGGAACACAAATTAAGATATTTTTGATGTAATCCGAGAGATTTCTGACCCTGCAATGGAACTACTACATTCAAGGCCCAGAAAGGTTGTAAGGACATCATTAAAATAGTCCATGTGACATCAGTGGATCAACTGTAATTTTATAAAGCTACGAGAATACTTTTGTGCACAAAGAAAACAAAAATAATGGCTTTATTCAACAATTTCTTTTCTTTTATGTGCGTTCACGACAGTACCACGATGCATGCGTGTAGTGCTGCTGACGCTGGGGCCGGCATTCTGATGTAGAACCTGGATGCACTGCGCCTTTTTTTTGCAAGTTGAGGAATGCACAAGCATGCATCACATATGCTTGAACTATCCCTTTAATGCACTTTTACCAAAACTGCAATAATGAACTTATTACATTAATCTAATTTCCACAATGAGACTGCATTTTTGTCCTGCGAAAAGTGAGTTTTTGAAGATGCTCTACAAAGTGGGTTCATTTGAAAAGGCTATTTTTACTTGCACAGTGTTGCTAAAAATACAGTAAAAGTCTGTATAAATGTTAACTTGTACAGTTTTTATATTACTGTACATTACCTCAAAGAAGAGAGTTTACTCACAGTTGCTGTTCTGGATATTTTACTAATAAAATGACAATGTCTGAAGAATAGCATGAGAACTTTATTATGTGGTATCATCCCAGTGAGCTTTTATTATGATTTACACATGTTCACATAAGATTAAGCATTTAATGTAAGATTAAACATTTTCCAACATTTCAGTGTGGAAAATAAACTTTTGGAAAACGTTTGAAACAGTAGTGTGGATGGAGAGCATTTTAAAACAAAACGCCATTTTCAAATGTATCAGGATTCATGTAGGAGTAGCCAGAAATTATAAAAAATAAATAAATAAAAATAAAAATAAAAAAAAAATGTTCTGTAAGTCATGGTGATGTTTCATATTTAATGTGCTTTGATGATACTTTAATTCCACAAGGACTACAAATTTAATTTAAAAGTAAATTGTGATAATGACCACTTTCATCTCGTTAGTAATTATGGTTAAGTGATGGTAATGCTAATTGATATCGAGAAACATTTCTAGTTTTGGTCTTGATGAAGGGATACTTGAGCTTTGTTAAAGTGGCTGTGCAGTCACTTAAGACAAAAAGTTAGGAAATACAGCTCTAGAATACTCTTGCACAGTTTAAATGTTTACATCATAAGACATATTATGTGAGTTGTTTCTGGATGAATCTTCTTTTGAATTCTAAATAAATGCTAACACTTTCTTATGTCAGAATTAGATTTTGTGTAGTGTGATTTTTAGAGTGTAATTTCAGAAACATATCATTTTCAGCAGCACTTCTCTTTCTGTTTGTTGTTGTTATAAAGATGCTTTTGGGGAACAGGTTGTTATATTACAGCCAAGACGGTTTCATTTAACTTAAGGTTTTTTTATTTATTTTTTATTTTAGAAACCAAGCCTTTAGGGCCTGCAGTTTAATTTTAACTTGGCAAACACAGGAATCAGGAACCTTCTTAAGGCATAAGTTGGTTTCACTTTATTTTGATGGTCCATTTAACACATTCTGTTGACTGTAAGTAACATTGCACTTACATATCTACAAACTCTCATTAGAGTGTTAGTAGAGTATTAGTAGATCGGCAGGGTTAAGTTTAGAATAAGGTGAAAATGTACTTGCAAAGTTACTTATACACTGTAAAAAAAAAAAAAAAAAAGTTGAGCCAACTTAAAATTTTAAGGCAACCAGCTTCAGCAGATTTTTGAGTTTTCTCAACTTGTTGTTTTAAGTTTATACAGCAAAAAGTTGAGAATCTCCTACAAAAATTAGTTGACAGAACTCAAAAATCTGCTGAAGCTGGTTGCCTTAATTTTAAGTTGGCTCAACTTTTTTTTTTTTTACAGTGTAGTCAGTAGAATGTCTGTTGGGACACCATCACATTAAAGAGTTATCAGATTTTAATCAGACGGTCTACTAATACTCTGAGAGTTTGTTGACATGTAGGTGCAAAGTTACTTATTGTCAACAGAATGCTCAAAACAAGGGACCATCAAAAAAAGTGTTACCCATGGGTATGTGGTTATACATATACGGGTTATGCATATGTTGCATAGAAACCTGAAGTCAGATTTTCACTAAAAAGTTATTCATGGTTAGAGAATTTAATGAATTACAATTATAAATAAATTTGATTTGAAACGCACAACATAGGAAGTAACGCACAGTCATGTCCTGTATTATATGTTGTTCCATTCCAGTTATAATGCTGCCAGCATGTAGCCATAACTAATTACAGCTGAAATATCATATATCTTTAATAAAGATATTTGTGATATTGATTTTACATGAAATGTGACTCTGCAACAATTTCCACACTTCAGAGTTAACTAATGAGATTTGAGTGAGCGTGGGCTTGATAAGTGCCTATAAATCTCTTCCTTCTCCTCTTTTTCCTCCAGTGTCACTTACAAATCTGCTCCGGTAGCCTGTATTATGTTGCACGTCAGTCACAAGTAGCTATTGAACGATGTTTAGACCTCAAACCAGATGATCTATGAACACAGCAGGCCAAATTCGAAGACATGGTGCTCATGGTGTTTAAAAGATGCAAATAAATGAGGAGACACTGATGCAAAAGCACCCTGATAAACATGGGTACCTGCTTAAATCGTGCAGAGCCTGTTAATTAGAATGATTAGCCACAAACACCTCACCACTGAGTTATTAATTTAGAACAGAAGTTGTTGACATGAGGACAGCTCATTAACATAGGCAATAATTGTGTCGTTGTGAGTGCATCTGCATTTCATTTTCTTTGAATACTCATAGAAACAAAGAAATCTTTTAGTAAAACCCACATACAGTACTCGTCTTGGCTTTTCTTTTTTCTGTTTGTGTGCAGTAAGTATTAACTAAAAACTGGTGCATTTCTAAATAGGACTGTGAAAGTCATATAAAGAGTCTCAGAGGAAGAAAGCCAAGTTAGGATCATTTCCCAGCTGTCCATTTTTCATGGTATAAAAAGACTAAACTCCAGATCCATACTTTAACTCTATGATGTATAATTTATTTTTTAAGAGCCTCAGAATTATACACACTGTACTCTTTTTACTCTATTACTAAAGGCTATTCTCAAAACATTGTGCAATAGCAGATGAGAGGCTATTGCACAAGAAATTGCGACTGCACAAGACATGTTTTGAGCTCCAATCAGCTCGTAAGTGCGTAGTTTGCTTCTCACCTAAGCTTTTATGTTGACAAGAATGGAGAGGGTAAATGAAAGAGAGACAAAAATAAAGAGAACAGTCTCATACTCCTAAACAAAATCATCACGGTAAACAAAATTATAAAAGCACAGACAAAAAAAAAAAAAGTTTTGGAGCATTGTGAATATGAAACTAAATCATCTTAATTAGTAAGAAGCTATCAGACCCTAAACTGAACATAATACCTGATAGAATATCTTTCAAAGTCAAAGATATGAAGCAGAGAGAAGTTCTTTACAAACATACACAAAAACATGAAAAATGTTTGTAGAACATATTTCATCTTTATATTAAAGCCCTTTTTTTTGCCTAAGAGTAAAAAATAAAACTGGTAATTATAATTGTAAAATAATAAATAGTCTCAATCAAAATGATTAGAAATAAAGTCACAATATTTATTTGTTTTATTCATTCATTTATTATTTTTACTTTGAGGCAGAAATGAGATTCCATACATTTACGCCACTATTTATCCAACATTTTTCTCAGTTATCTGAAAATGTGGTAATGGAATCCCAGCAGTAAAATATGTATATTAATATCGCACATCTGACACATTCATATCATTCTATTTGAAAGGCATGCTTATTTTAGTGATATGTTTGTTTGTGTATGTCTGTATTCTCATTTTCACTGATGCCTGTTTTCATATTCATTCCTAACTGTATCGTTTTTGTGTTGATTGAATGCTTTGGCAATATTGTATGGGGACCAGTTATGCCACAGTTATGCCAATAAAGCACACTGAAATGATGTGAATAGAGAGACAGAAAGCGAGCCAGACATTTAGATTCAGCGACACCAACATATAAGAAAAGAGACATGATTTATGTTGTCTCTAAGGCTCTGTGTTTAATAGAGTTCTTTTATCAGGGGGAAAGAAAAATCTGTCCATCTGTTTGTGTTTTGCAGGTAAGATAACTAATAATGAATTGATTTAATCAGTGCAGTGCTGAGACAAAAAAGGCACAGGGTGACTTCTCAACTCTAGAGGACTGCGAACAACCCCGGAACAAAGTATGTGAGGAAGAAAACTATCAAAAATGATTAGGAATCCAGCTAGCGTTGTTGCTATTGATTTCCCCATCTTCTCTTGGCTCATAAACAGTGTAGTGAGAGTCGCTCAGCCTGAGCTCACAGCTTACCAACAGATCTGGGATCAACAGCCACGAGGAGATCGATTTTGCCACGCAGATTTCAGTCCTGCTTAACCAATGCTGTTATGAGTGTTTCACTTTAAGCCATCAGTCAGCTTACATGAGCTGCCGAAGCATCATGGTCCAAAGATAAGTGTGTGTGGATTGGAGAACAGGAAGTTAGCTGAGTATTTCCTGATGTGAAGGGTTTCTCTGGAATTGTGATATTTAGTATTTCTAGTAATGTATATTTTTGTCATAGCTGTACATCCTAAAAAAGATACATTTACCTTAAGCAAAATAATACAATTAAGACTCGTTTTCTGATGTTTACTATTGATGATCACAGAGCTGTTTTCATTTATTTATTTATTTTTGTTTGTTTGGTTTCTTATTTACTTGTTTGTTTATTTATTTGTTTATTGTTTGATTTATTATTATTATTATTATTATTATTATTTGCTGTGGTTTGTTCTGTTCTGTACTTTTTGTGTTTTATTTTAAACATAAAACAGGTTTATGTCTAAAACAAAAAAATATATTTGTGCCTGAGACCCATTCTTTTGATTTTGTTTGCTTGCTTATTTATTTTTATTATTTTTTTTTTTCTGGTTTATTTATTTTTGTGTGTGTTTTGTTTTGTTGTTTTTTTCTGGGTTTGTTTTGTTTTGTTTCGGTTTGGTTCTGTTCTGTTCTTTTTGTGTTTTATTTTAAGCATAAAACATAGATTTATGTCTTAAACATAACATATTTTTGTGCCTAAGACTCATTCTTTGAAAGTCTTATTTTGCAAAATTTTGCTTCTAATTTATCTTGTTTTAAAGGGTATTAAAATTGTTTTAATCTGACAAAAAAATATTTTTTCCTGTGTAACTGTCAGTTGAGTTTATAGAAATCCCCATGACTCCAAATCGAATAAAAGCCTCAAGTCTCAGCTCTAAAATAAGAGTGACAGTTAATTTCTGTTGTCTATGATTAACATTTTCTTCTAGTAAAGCGGATGATGGATAGACAGAATATCTTGTCCACTTGAAATGGATAATATTAAAACAATTTTCTTTGTCCCAGGGTCAAAGCCTTAGGCTTAACCCAAGTAAGCCTGTGAAAGTGTGTAAAATGATTAAATGCAGAGAGAGAATATGTCAGCATCTTTGAGTCCTCTGGGATAAGCCTGTTAACCCTGACCTCTGATGTAACAACCAGAAAGCAATCTGTGGCCAAACTCTCCTTATATATACATTAATGTAATTTTCAGCAAACAGGGTCACAGCGGTTCAGCACAGACTGCAGTGAGACACACATTGTTACTGTCAAGTGTCAAAACATTGAGCCTAATAGTCATCTCTTTTTTTTTTCTCAGTGGGTGGGGGGGGGGGGGGGGGTGTAATTTGAGATCAGCAGTTGCAGAACTTGACTTAAAATGCAATGAATACTTTATAGCTATTCATCTTTCTAGCTCTGCAGAGAGAGATACAGAGGATGTGCATGTTATGCTGATGGTTTCATCAGGCTAAAGCTCCTTTTAACATCCTTGATACAAGTGTCATCTCTTCATTTGATCATCAACAGAGTAGTTTATTCTTTTAAGTCACTTTAGCAGAGGTTGCTGCCCAGATTATCTAGTAAGCTGTCTATATAGACCACAATTTTAAGGCATGATCTCACTCCCGGTTGTAAAAGCTTTTCCAAAATGTAGGTATTGTAATATATTCAGCAAAACTACACAGGGAAATAGGTCCATTGTCAATAGTGATGCATGAAGCACTCATCAAAAATGAAATGAAAAATTCAAAAAAACACAGAAAAAGAAATTCAAATCAAGCAACTTTCTCTTAGTCAACACTGCAAATTTGTATGACCAGCTTGAGCACCAACATTTTTATCCTCACACAAAACTCCTGAGTGCACGAATACCTGTTGAAATGACTGGATTTCACCCTTGAAAATTTGCAGAGTAACAGTAATTATGAAAACACCTTTAATTTTGTTGCCACTTATGTATTCTTCAGGGCCGTGCCGAGCACTGTTGGTGTTAGTTGCTGTCTTTATAGAACACTCCAAATTGGTCTCTTATAAGATTCCATTAGGATGTTGCCTTTACACAGAACACTTTTGTTTTTTTTTTTTGGATTCTACTGTGCTGCTTTTCTTTTGTTTTCTGTGTAAACTTGTACTAGATGGACATCATGTGTGACCAACGTTCATAATTTACTAAAAATGCGGTACTCAGGTTAAAAAAATGGTGTGTTTAAGTCCTAGGAAATTTGTATTTACTAGCTGTGAAGTTGGAATTATTTTTTAAACGGAGTGTCTATTTACACTAAGTGCTATTTACACTAACTCCGCCCACCAATTTCAGCAAATCAATAGAAATGCTGCATATTTTTGCACTGACAAACCCCAAACTCTGAAACTCTGGACTTAAAGAAAGTTCTGAGTTTCCTGGTTGACATTTTGGTGGTGTTCATATGCATTGAACTCATAAATACAATCTTTCCGACATGACTTGAACATGCCATAAGTTCACCTTTTGAAAACATGTCTCTTTATTCTACTGGCCCATGTCACATGTTAGTAAACACAAAAATGTGTTCTTTGTGCATGGCCTCTTAGAAGGCTCCTCCCTATGTAGGCAGCTAAGCAGGTTACTAGGTTTGGAAACAGAACTCATATTTCCATGACAACTTGATTCTCCATTTACTCCACTTGTAACAACATACTTGAGTGAATTTAGCCATAATGAGTTCCTCTCTCATTCAGATGAACCCAAGTTCTGTTTGCTTTGTCACGTGTTAAGTCACGAACACATGCTAATCACAGAATCCAGTCAGTCGCTCAAACACGTTCTCTTAAAACTAAACATATGTTAATTACCTGGAAGTCATTTCCGTCAAATCAAACCGCAGACACTTGTAGAGAAATTTGTCCTTTCCTACACTGAACACATGTTTCTCATTCCACATAATTAGCTGCAGATTGCAGAAGTGCCATTGTAGGGGAAATATTATTGTTGGATAGCGAGTAAAGAATTTTAACAGGGGGAAGGGTGGGGGGATAGACTTCATTGTGGTTTGTAGAGGTTAAAGTTCACAAGTGGTCTTTAAACCGAAGCCATGCTACAGACTCGTCTCCTCTACAAGAGAAGTCTGTTATTCATGCTGTACTGCATCTCATAGACTTGTGCTTCCAAAATAATGGCTAGCTTTTCAAAGCTGGAATTTATTTACTCTAAACTCGTCCGGAGAAACATAATATGACCATTAAAGCAGCTCAGAGTTTAATGGCAACATTTTAGCATTACAAGTACAGCAGAAGGTATAATAAGTAACTTTAGACCTCTATCTTTTTTGAAGGTGAAGAGCTGGAGGGCTGTTTCCAGTCTCTTGTTCTTTTCTGTGGGTTGTTTACAAATGTATTTTGTTAAAAGGGGCATTCGAAATACCGGTCAGTACAAAAGACCGTTTTAAGAAGGTCACTTAGTGCCAATTGTCATGAAGAAAAAAAAGCAATGGTAAAACTGAGAAAAAATATTTCTCTTAGAGCCCTATTATTTTGTGGCCTTCACAACATAGCCGTGTTTTCTCTCCAGAGGTATTCAAAGTCCAAAAAATTCAAATAAATAACCTCTCATTTCTCTGTGTTGTAGCCTGAAATCCAAGAAATAACACTTCAGAAGATTTGAGTCAATTTTATGTGAATGTAGTGCAGAAAAGTAAAATAATTTTGAAATTTGCTACAAAATACTTATTTACTGCATTTGGCCTGTGATGGCCTTTGATTTGGCCTGCCATTCCATATAGGGATACCAAAATAATAATAATAATAATAACAATTGTATGTAATTGGAGAATAGAAACATTTTCATGTTGTTTTATTTTTGCATTGAAATGTATAGAATATAAATGAATATGATTTTTTTAAATAGTACACTTTAATGTAATATAATGCAGTTAAAATATAATATAATTTAATACTGTATAATATAGAATAGAATAGAATAGAATAGAATAGAATAGAATAGAACAGAACAAAGTTGGGCACCTCTGTGTAAGAGTTTCATCATATATTTTTCTATTCTATTCTATTCTATTCTCATTGTAAATTATATGGTAACTCCTAACACAATTTTTTAGAGTAATTGACTGTGAAATTACATTTCTTACCTATTATTTAGCAGAAACTTTTTTTTTTTTTTTTACAGTTTTTGACAGTGAAATTAATCGTGATTAATCGCATCCAAAATAAAAGTTTTTGTTTACATAATATGTGTGTGTACTGTGTATATTTATTATGCATATATAAATGCACACACATGCATGTATATATTTAAGAAACATATGTTACGTTTATATATTAAATATATTTATATATTATATAAATTATATGAATATAAATATATACATGTAAATACCTGTAAATATTTTCAAAATATATGCTGTATGTGTTTGTATTTATACATACATAATACATATACACGACACACACATATATTATATAAACAAAAAAATATATATTTTGGATGCGATTAATCGCGATTAATCATTTGACAGCACTAATTATATTATATTATATTATATTATATTATATTATATTATATTATTGTTATATTTTTGTATTATATAGCATTTTAGTAACTGCAGTTTGCGTTGTTGTGCCAAAAGGTGGTGATATCAAGGTGTTGGGGTGTTGGGGCTACTACTCATAAAGTGATTATTGAAAGAATTTTTCTTGGATTCTTCTGTGTGACTGCACCAAAAAATATGTGCACATGGTGCTAACGGGGTGTTCCAGACCAATGACCATTTTAAACCGATGCCACTTCATAAAAATAATATGTAACATATGTAAAAGTAATATATAACACATGAAAACTTAACATGCAAGAGGAATGGCAGATCTGATTTTCAATTACAGGAAATGTTATTTCTGAAGAGTGTCAGCAAGTTCTGAAATCAAAAAAAATCACATACCTTCCCTCAGGCTGCAGTGAGAACGTTTACATTGTATTTAAAGATTTGAAAGTTATCATTGTGTGTTACAGTATTTGTTTAAGAATACTTTGTACATCTGTTGTTGCGACTTACTTGAAGGTCATATCAGATTGTACGACCAGTTTAGTAGATTGAGGTACAAAGTGGATATGATCTTACTTGAATGAACGGTTTATTTCAGCAGAAAGCACTGATCACAAACTTCTTTTCAATATCAACCCGCCGAGTGGATAAATCACAGCATGCCACTGCTTCACAGATGTTGTGGGAGGATGTTGGATCATCCTCAATCCAGTTTTCTCTGCACTTTTGCCTTATCATCACACTGATAATCTTGTGCTCATCTGTCCATATACTTCTGTTCCAGAGTTTCACTGGCCCATCGCTGTTTCGTGCCAAATTGTAATCCGAACTGAGGTTTGCATCTTCAGTATGTGCTGTGAAATTCTGCTGCCAAGGTCTTCTGTCAACAGCAGATAGTAGCACTTTCATCACACCATTCTGGATGTTGAACCTCACTGTTCATGCTGCCCATCGCTGAAGAAACTACTGCTTTTTTTCTCTCACTCAGGACAATTTAGCTGGTCAAATATATTATTTAATTAGGCAGTTTTGTTTGCAGAATGTCATTTCAAAATTGTACAAAAAGTAAAAACACGTAAAAAAAAAAAAAAAAAAGTAAAATAAAAAAGTATTAATCTCAGTTAATTGAAAAAAAAAAAAAAGATAATCATGTTATCCAGAATTATATAGATTTTAATTGATGATTCCGTTGTAACATTTTGGTTTTTCAAAATGCTAAAACTTTAAAGTTTTACACATTTCACACACACACACACACACACATATATATATATATATATATATATATATATACACACACTACTGTGAAAAAGTCTTAGGCCACTAGTATTTTCACCAACAAAAAATGGTTTTAAGTCAGTTATTTCTATCTTTTGCTGTAGTGTGTCAGTAGGAAATAACAGTTTACATTTACAAACATTATTTTTGCCATTAATTGTAATAATCCAGGAAGATTTTTGTTTGCACAAGGAGTCTGACAACAGCCAGTGCTCCACACAGAGATCTGATCTCATCATCATCCAGTCTGTCTGGAATGACGTGAAGAAACAGAACAAACTGAGACAGACTAAATCCAGAAGAACCGTGGTAACGTCTCCAAGATGCTTCAAGTGACCTACCTTTAACATTAAACATCTTACTGATCCTAAACTTTTGAGCGGCAGTGTGTCATATATATATATATATACAGATAGATAGACAGACAGACAGACAGACAGATAGATAGATAGATAGATAGATAGATAGATAGATAGTATCCCATACTTTTTTTTTCAGAATTTTCAGGCAAAAAAAAAAAAAAAAATCTTTTATTTCTGTCTTTAACTTTTCCATTTTATTGTTAAAGTACTTTACAGCTTGAAGACATTACTTTTTCAATATTTCAATGTGGCATTGTCCCTGAATCATCTTGATGTGCATTTATTGTCTGTCCTTTGTAAGATTTTGTCATTTAATGGTTCTGCTTATTTTGTTTGCGTGAATGATTTTCTTCTTATTTCTATTGTGTTTTGCCAATTTCTTACAGCTTGGCACTCTGTGTCAGAGTGGCACTCGTTAATCTGAACTTTATTTTATCAGATGAATCTGAGAGCTCTCTGCCGAGAAGGCCAAAAGCAGATCTTTCAGTGACAAAGTGAGTTATTGCATCTTACAAAATGAGTCATTTCCACAGCAGGTCCAAACTCCCAGCCAAACAGTTTACTGTTTACTCAAGCAACTGTGATTTGACCTTTAAATCCGCTCCCACCAAGGATTTGGTCCCCCAAACAACGGCATGGTCAAACACACAATCAAGACTCCCTATAAACTCAACTGCATAGTCATACAAAAGACCCTGCTGAACGAGAACTGGTTGTGCTGGTTAGGGAGGACAAACATTGCATGACAGGTCCTCATTCTCCAAAACCATGAAGAAAACAATTGTGTGCAAGATGCCCTATATATCTGTTACTTTATTCAAAAATACCTTAAAAATCCAATTCATACATGAAATGTCTTGAATGCATCTCTTCTATGATGCTGTCACGAATCCTGGCCATGCTCTTCCGTCTACTCGCCACCAGAGGTCACTCGTTCACCACACGGACTCATTCCACACAGCACACCGGACTACAGCTCCCATAATCCATTGCACTGACGACGCACACCTGATTCCACTGATCACACAATCACACTCACACTATTTAAACCATGGACATTCTCTGTTTCAGGGCCGTGTATTGTTCTGCGTATAGCACTCTCCTAGAGCTAGCTGCTTTACCGTGCCATCCCGTGTTTCTGTTCGCCGAGTATTGCATTGCATTTATCCCTCTCCTAGAGATAGCATCATTACGGAGCCTTTGTCTAGTCATAGTCGTAGTCTTAGTCTTGTCTTGTTATCTTGCCTTGTCTGACCCTGCCTGTGTTTCCTGGATTAACCCTTCGCCTTGCCGTTTGGACTCTGTTCGCACCCCGTTTGGATTATTGCTCTCGACTCTGGATTATCTCTCTGCCTTGCCCCTTTGGATACTGTTCGCCGATCGCCGACCCTCGCTTGCTCCACGGATTGCTGTGTCTTACCTCTGCTATACCTGTCTGCTGTTTAATGACCCTGCCTGTTCTGACCATGTTTTCCAATAAAGCTTTGCATATGGATCCGCACGTCTCACGTCTCGTCAGCCACGTTACAGATGCTCATGTTTCAAATTTTTTCTCATTACAATTTGTTTTGATTTTACTTTTATTAAAGGGCGTCTAGTAAAAAAAAAAAAAACAGAAATTATATCATATAGAACAGATTCTCATCTGGGTGTCAAGGTCAACAAGTCTCTTAAAATATCAGATAATTTCAGATAATCTTATATGACAAGGCAAGATTAGTTCAGGTTGACAAAATATTGTGTTCAGTTCCCCCAAAATTTAATGATATTTATGAATAATTCAAGATACCTTGAAATTACCTTGAAAAAAAATATATATATTAGATTTTACCTTAATGTAGTGTGTAAAGTAGCTGCTGTTGGTGAATGTAAAAGGTCTGAAAAGTTTAAAATTTCAAAAGTTTCAGAAAAATGCACAACTAATTAAATGGTCTCCAAAAATAAAGAACGGAATTGCTGCATCCGAAATCAAATACTTCCCTGCTATATAGTATGTGAAAAACAGTACGCCAGAAGAGTAGTCTGTCCAAATTCATAAAACAGTAGACGAAAATTACCTGGATGACTTATTGCTTCTGCCCGGATTTGGAAGTGCGCAGTCAATAGACACTTTACTATCCCATGAGGCCACAGGAGAGGATTTGTGAATGGCTGTAGGTCGCTGGTAGGTCATGTGATAGTAACAACATGGCAGAGGTAGTACATCTAAATTTCATTTACACTTCCTATATAGAACATACTTTTTTAACGGTCATGAAGTAAGTTTAAATTCAAATGTAGTACCTGCTCAGACAGTACGCAATTTGGACGCATCTATTCTGAACTGCCTGAAACAAGTTGTCAGTAATTACACTCTTATTACCTGCAAAACATTTGCATAATACCCCGCGCTATGGTCTTCATTGGCTAACTGCGAACAATAGTTATTTTGACCCATCTTTAAACACTGCGGTTGTAGCCGAAGCCTGGAAGAGTTTGGTTTGTGTTGTCGGCATGTATAGAAGACACGTTTTCTGTGCTGTTATCATGATTTCTACAATGTCTATAATGTACAAACTAAATTAATGACAGACTAAATAAAAATTTACCACTGAGAGACGTCTTGCTCAAGTTGTGCTTGCAATGGCAGTTCGAGTTGATTAGCTAGTTCTTCTAATGTTGCATTGTAAAGGTCACTGCACACTGAGTCCGAAATTTTCGCATGCGTTTTTCCTTTTTTTTCGTATTCCCCATACTTTCCTATCAAAATGCATGCTACGGATGCGAAAACTCAGAAAATCGAACCTGAAAATCAGAGGCAGTGTGCAAACATGATTGACACAACGTGAGGTCGTATTTATTTTTTAACGTGCAAAAATTTCGGATGAAAATTTCAGACTCAGTGTGCAATGACCTTAAGACTTCTTGTACTTGAAATGATATTCTAAAACCAACACCATGTTGCTGTTCTTATCAGTGAAATAGTTGTAGTATTAAAACGCTAAATTTTCAGTGCCATGTGATGTTAAATTCAACTTTAGGTCATTTCATTTAAGCATTGTTTGGACAAGCTTTGGCAGCAACATATAATTGCATGTTAAAACACAGGACATCTAAATGGTGTAAAATTGTCCTGGCTCTCACTTGAAGCCTCTGTAATGTTGTTTTGAAATGTTTACAGATCAAGGTTAGCTGTGGAGTAGCTCTGAGGATTTTATACACAATAGTTCCTCAAGTCTCTCTCCACTTCAAGGCCTGTAAGGACAAGGTCATTCATGGGCCATTATGGGCCTTTCCTCTGTCCTTGTAAAACTTGTAATCATGGAAGCAATATCCACAGCCCAATTGACAGCACTTTGGGGCTCTTTAGAGGTTACACTCCTAACAGTCTCTCTTCATCCTGACTGTCGAGGCTCTTAGGATCATGTAATTGTACAGGGTCTTTAGATTCAACACACACTTGTATTCCTACTTTTAGTCACGAATGAGTGTTAGTCTGTATTCATGTTATTTTTCCTCCTCTGTCTCTTTGAAAGCCTTAATCTGTACAAGCAGATGAGAAGTCGCTGAAAGCAGTTGGTCAGAGAGCATGTCTGGCTATTTTTTGGATCATATCTGGTATGCGGTATCATTTGTGCACTGTTTTTAAATTTTTAAAAATGTAATATTTCTTGTAGTCTAATGAAATATCTCTATAAAAGATGATGGCAAGAATAGCAGGATAGAATATTTTAGCAAGAGACAAACCAAATAATCCATTTTACATTTATACATTTGGCAGGTGATTTTATCCAAAGCTGCAATGCATTTAAGGTATGCATTTTATCAGTTCATGCATTCCCTGGGAATTGGCCCAATGACCTTGCTGTTGCAGGTACCATTCTCTAATGCTACAAATATCTCAGCATCATTACTCCAGTCTTGTCACATGATCCTTCAGAAATCATTCTAATATGTTGATTTGCTGCTAAAGAAACATTTATTATTAGTAGTAATGTTAAAAACAGTTGTGCTGCTTAATATGTTTTGGAAATCGTGATTTCTTTTAGGCTCCTTTGATGAATTTTAAGAAAGTAAAAAAAAAAAATTGTAACATTATAAATGAATTTACTGTCACTTTAGACAAAATTAATGCATCTATAATAGCTAATAATAATAAAACTTACTGACTCCAAACATTTGAACAATCTTGTATGACAGAAATATGAATATATAATGCATAACAGAGTTTAAAAGATGTGAATTTGAAATTTTAAACCTGTTTTTGTCTTTGTGGTATATCAAAAAATGTAATGCATGTATTTGAAGAGAATACAGTGGAAGCAAACAAGCACCATTCTGAGGATTACATGTCAAACATATTTAGTTTGAGTGAAAATAATTTGAAAACAAAGTTGTGTGTGTGATGAATTCAAGGTGTGTATGTGCAAGGATTGTGTGTGAGGAAGCATAAAAAGGCGTGAAGCAAGCAGAAGGAGAAAAGAGCTTTATTTTGTGACAGCAGATAGAGAGAAAAAAGAGGTGTGTGTGCCTGGCGGGCCCAGCGGGAGGGCAAATGGGATGATAATGAAACAATGGAGCTGTAAATGCTAGGATGCTTTGGCACAGGACGATGTGGCAGACATTTTCTGAGGTGCCTCTGTAGGTCAGAACCTGGCCGTCTGGTTCAGCGTGATGGGTGTGAGGTGCAGAGTCAGGGTCAAACTGACCTCTCTCAGGAGTGACGCAACAAAAAAACAGTATGAGGTGAGAGGTTTAGCAGACACAACACACTATTATAGCTCATCCGCAGCAGGGGTCTCTTTGCCATGGCTAAAAATGAGCTGCTGTCAGCTTATGCGTAATGGCTACATAACGGTATGTGCGTATGTGATGTCCTGTGTTTACCTTGGGAATTTCACGCATTCTATAAAAAGCTCTTGACCAGCAAAGGACACTTTTTTTTTCTTTTTTTTTTTTTCTCGAGAAGTTCATAGGTGATTTACAGTTTTGTGAGTTATTGTGTTCTTTATAAAATGGTTAGTCAGAGTTTTAAGTAAAAACATCAATTTCTGAATTTGAATTTAATTTTATCTTAGGTAGAAATTAAGATCATACAGAGATACATAATTTCATTTAAGGACACTGAAAATCAAATAACTGAAAGTAAAATTTTAACTAGAAATGAATTTTCTGATAGAAAAGGTTTTCAAGACAAACTTGAAAAAAGATGGCTAGACCAATACTTGTTAGAAAATTTGAAGTATAAAAAGATTTAAAGGTTTTATAGGCCTTAGAGACAGATGAGTTTGAAATGTCAAATTTATATTATAGAAATTTGTACTACATTTATGAAATAATAATAATAATAATAATAATAATAATAATTCATTCATTCATTCCAATCCTGTTGTTGATATATCTGCATTACTTAAAAAACATCTGGACTGATTATGATTTTTCTGCTGGATTAAATAAATAAATAAATAAATAAATAAAATTGATCAATAAGTAAAATTTGTAAACCGACTGACTGACCCACCCACCCAACCAACACACCAACCAACCAGCCAACCAACCCACCAACCAACACACCAACCAACCAACCAACCAACCCACCAACCAACACACCAACCAACCAACCTACACGCCAACCAACACACCAACCAACCAACCCACCAACCAACACACCAACCAACACACCAACGAACCAACCCACCAACCAACACACCAACCAACCAACCCACCAACCTACACGCCAACCAACACACCAACGAACCAACCCACCAACCAACCCACCAACCAACACACCAACCAACCAACACACCAACCCACCAACCTACACGCCAACCAACACACCAACGAACCAACCCACCAACCAACACACCAACCAACCAACCAACCAACACACCAACAACCAACCAACCAACCCGCCAACCAACACACCAACCAACCAACCAACCCGCCAACCAACACACCAACCAACACGCCAACCAACACACCAACCAACCAACCAACCCACCAACCAACCCAGCAACACAATTTTGGCCCATGCTTAACAACACCCACTTAGCTGTGACTGTTTTCACAATATACCACTGCCTCTCATGCCTTATTGCTTAATTTCATTATTACATACTCAAATTATAAGCATTAATGCAATTGTCATTTAATTTTTTAATACAAAATCCAGAGCACTAAAATGTTCTGGCAATATATACTGTACAACTTTCTCTCAGTCATATACCATGCACATGCAAACATAAGCAACCAGACGTCTTTAATGTAAATTAAACTAAAAGTGAGTGTGGTGCTGGTCAGTTTGCATATATCAGCTTTAGGTTTTTGAATAGACATAATTACTCATGCCATAGTTGTCCTCATTGTAACACCTACATAATTCATTTCCTCATGTTTGAAAAAACTTCAAACATAGAAGCTTTTGCGACAATGTCCATATTAAGTTATTTGAGACCGTCAAACAAGCTAGAAGGCTGTATAACTATAGCATGAGTGATGTAATATTTGTTTAAAAGACTTCTGTAAAATGATTAATGCAATTCATGATGGATTATATAGAGTCAGAAATTTTGTAACTACAGCACAGTATTTCAGTGTTTAGAATAAGAACTCAGTGTATTTAAAGTGAAAAAATAACATTCTGTCATCCTTTACTCACCCACATTCATGACACTTTCAGAATCTTCAGAACACAAATGAAGATTTTTTATCTAAATAAATTTTCTTATCCTTTTTGTCCATTAACTGAAAGTTCACACAACCAAAACTTTCATGCATCAAATACAAGAAGAGATTTTAAAGTAATCCATATGAATCAAGCAGTTTCATTGAAGCCTATTTTAAAAGTGTTGTATATGATGATTTAATATTTCATTAACAGTGATCAACACACATACATACTGTAAGAGCTCATCAAATACAGTATATGGAAGCTCAACCATACTTGCTTGAGGATGAATCTCATTGGTTCATCTGTGTTAAGCAAGCATCAGCTCCATTTACCAAATTTGATGCGTGACTAAAAAAAAAAGCTTCATATAAATCTATTAAAGTGACTTTGGAGAAGAAGACTTGGATTAATATAGATCAATATGGATTATTTTTTACAATATCTTTACTAAAGCCTTAAAGAGATAGTTCACCCAAAAATTAATTACTCATTAATTACTCACCCTCATGTTGTTCCAAACCTTCGTTCATTTTCAGAACACAAATTAAGCTATTTTTTGATGAAATCCAAAAGTTTTCAGACCCTGCATAAACAGAAACGCAAGTACCATGTTCAAGGCCCAGAAAGGTAGTAAGAACATCATTAAAATAGTCCATGTGACATCAATGGTTCAACCTGAATTTTATGAAGCTACGAGAATACTTTTTGTGTGCAAAGAAAACAAAAATAACGATTTTATTCAAAAATTTATTCTCTTCCATGTCAGTCTTATAAATTAAGATTGAACCACTGATGTCACATGGACTGTTTTAATGATGTCTTTACTACTTTTCTGGGCCTTGAACATAGTAGTTGCATTGCTGTCTGAATGCAGAGTCTGAAAGCTCTCGGATTTCATCACAAATATCTTAATTTGTGTTCAGAAGATGAACAAAGGTCTTACGGGTTTAGAACGACATGAGGGTGAGTAATTAATGACATAATTTTCATATTTGGATGAACTATCCCTTTAAATACCCATTTAATGCATTTCTAATGTGGCATATACACTGAGCAAATCCTGTCACAAATAATCATCCGACAGGTCTTGTGGCACATCCCCAAAGTTCAAATGAATCCTACACCACCGATGCGTGCCGTCTTTCCTCTGAACCCATCAAAACTCCGCTCACCCCCTCCGGAGTTCTCATAATTTTTTTTTTGAACCGTCTCATTTGTTATCCAGGTGGAATCCAATTCTTATTCTCTCCTCTACATCCCCAGCTCTTTTTTGTTTTAATCAGAGGAAGAATATGATCTCCCAACTCTTCTAGACTTTAATTATAACAGAAACCTTGAGCAATAACAGAGCAACTGGCCGATCAATAATGCATATCTGAGTTTTACACTACAAATGCACATATCCTGTGCTCCAGCCTTCAGATGTTTGATTGCAGTATCCTAATGGTTCTATCCGTCAATTCTGGACACAGTTTTAATATTCCTGTCAACACTCTCGTGCAAAAACCTGCCGTCCATCTATACTCACCATGACAGAAGCTGCATCTGTGGTTGGACACCCAAACGAAGGCCTGATTTATACCCAAGCAGGAAGAATAACCCTCACAGATAGACAAAGAGCACATCGCCGCCGTGCATTGTTATGACTCTCGCAACATCTATCAGAGAGAAAATTGGGGCTCTGATAATGAAGCTACGTTAATGTCAACACAGAGCGCGGTGCAAAATGTCCTCCCTTGATCTGTGCTCGCAGACTAAACCATTAATCTACGCCATCTCCACATCCGAGATCATCTAACAGAAATAGATTGACGTGCAGAGGGGACTCGTAAGCGAGTGTTTCGCTAACAATTAAACGGAGAAGAAATCATGACTCCATTTGTGTCATTCTGTCACTGTGATTATGTCTGGGGCGAAGAATTGAGAGCAGAAGAGAGCTCTAAAAATACCGAGCACAGTACATGGTGTTGGCAGCCCTCCCGGCCTTCTTCATCATGTTACAGCTACTGTTGATTTAGCTGAGCAGGAAGCAGATGTCAATAGGAAGGAGCTGCAGTGCCTCTCCCAACCTGTAGGGTGCAGTGTTTCCATTTTAAATGAACTATGGATGAGCGGTGGATGGGATAGTGTTTGTTTTCTGTTTTTTTTTTTTGTGAAGAAAGGCCACTTACTTTAAGCTGAGGTGAGGTTTTTTTTTTCCTCATTCTTTTCTCACCATGTCTCAAGCTATATTAGAGCACCAGTGAGAGGTAAAAGAGCTATTATTAACAGTCTGAGATTGAGAGTGTAAGCTTGGTGACATGTTTTAGATGTATTTTTGATTAGGTTAGATTCATCATTACCCAGTCCTTACATAGAATTACCCATTTGACAGCAGATCAAGAATCACATGGCAGATCCGGAGGACACCATGTGTCATTATTCATTTGAACAAATCCTGTTATCTTCAAGGTTTGCATCTACTTTCAAAGGTACTACACTTTATTAGTCCCCAAAAAATATTCTCAGCGGGTCATTAATCAGTTACACCGGAGATACAGGGGCTGATGTCACACTTTATATCTCAGGCAATGTTCGTTATGGGGTAAATTTGTTTTTGAAAGTCTGTTTTGGCATTGACACATATCTTAAAGACTTCAGCGGGGCATGTTGTCACATGTGGGGTAAATTGTCACAATGGAAACCTGGTGTATTTTTTTAATATATTATTCTTTTTTTTTTTTGGAAATTCTGGTGTAAAGGAAAAAGCCATTTAGCAGAACATATTTAAAATTTTAGTATATATAATACTTATATATTTTATTAATATATAAGTATTATATATTTACATACATACAAAAAATATAAAATAAATAAATATCAAATAATACATTTCTAATTAACCAATTATATTACATTATATAAGATGTAGTTATTTTTAGTATAACTGAATTTTCTGTTGTCATTTTAAATTTATCTAAAGTTTTAAGAATTTTATTGTTATTTTTGTTATATTTTGTTAAATATTTATATAGTTTTTATATTCCATTTTTAGTTTCAATCAACATCAAGTTACTCAACTAAACTAAACTAAACTAAAGCGAGAAATGCTGGCTTTATTTTTTGTTTAATATTTTTTGTTTAATTACCTTTGGGACAGCTTGCTCTGATCTAACATTTATTAAAAATATTGTCCTGAGAACATAATTAACTATTTACAGTACTTTCATGAATACATTTTACCAATGTCTTGTATCTTATTGATTTTTTTTCAGTGCTGATTTTATTATTTCTGAAGCTCAAACTGTAGAGTGTCGCGCTTGCAAGACCAAGATCATGGGTTCGAAAATGAATTTGAACTTGAATGCGGTGCAAGTTGCTTTAGAAACAAATGTCTGTGAAACACACAAATGAAAACATATTATTTAATTTACATATGGAAAAACAATCCAAATTATTACGCATTTGTTTTGAGACTGTCTTATGCAATTAGACTATTGACTCAAAACCTTATACAGTAAATGCTGAGTTCCAGCCTGGCAACTAGCCCTATACTTTCCATTACATGAAAATACAGACGCATTATGCAGGTAAACCGCGTAAGTCACCTGCAAGAGATGAGTCACTAAAGGTTCTTGATTGAAATCAAGAGATTGAGAGAGATTTGTTTAGAGCGAGAATGAAGATTTGCAATTAGACTTCGATGAAATCTCTCAGAAGCACGGCATAGCAGTTAAATTGAGGAATCAAATTGGAGATGGGTCTATTCCTTTGGCAATACAAACTTTCTGTGGGGTTTAATTAATTTGAGGATGTGATTATGCTGCGCCTACGTGCCCCAAATAATGTGTTGCATCTAAATGCATTACTATTTTTGCCATTAAAGAATTCAATTTTACTCCCCACTTCACCCAAACAGGCAGCAGGCCCAAAGCCCTAAACAAACCCAACGTGTGCGTTTAAGCTTCTCTGTTTGACAAATTTCTCCCCAATGCTGAAAGATTGAGCTGATTAAATAGATTTGTTTTAACCGACACGTAAATAAATCTATTTTATGCTTCTGTGTGATACCGCACAACCCGAGTCCCCTGTCAGTGTGCTGTGTGTTGCTCCGGCTGCATAGTATCAGCTTTAAAAGAGTTCAGTCCTCAGAACAAACGACTCACTTCTGCATTTCATTACAAAACTGGTGTAGATAAGCTGACCTTTGATTTTTCTTCAGAGACTTGAGGAATGTTTTTATAGGTGCGGCATGTAGTTTTTTTGATGTTAAAATACTTTTTCATAACCCAGCTTAATGTTCGTTTGTAGCCTGGTTCCCTGAAGTGTAAACATTGTGGTTCTGTGGTGCTATTAAAACTATGATATGTTTGTTTGAGTGTTCGACCAACCCAATGGTCCAAGGTTTGGGGCAGGAGTTTTGTCTGACCAGTGGTAGACAGGGAGATTGTGCAGGAAACCATTGTGACAACAGTCATTATTCTTGCAGGTCCGTGTGTTGACGCTAATGGTCAAGAAATGAAACCCTTCGCCTTCAAGTATAAATTGCATATATACATTTCCTATCAAAAGTTTGTGATCATGTGTGATATTTATTCATTCATTCATTCATTCATTCATTCATTTATTTATTTATTTATTTATTTATATTTATTTCAGCTATCACTTCAGCATCACACGATCCTTATTCTTATTTATTTTTTGGGGGAAAAATCTACTTAATATTTTGTGGGAACTGTGACACTACCATTCAAAACTTTGGGCTGAGTGAGTGAGTGAGTGAGTGAGTGAGTGAGTGAGGGAGTGAGTGAATGAGTGAGTGAGTGAGTGAGTAAGTAAGTTATTAAGTAAGTTATTTATTTATTTAGACATTATTACTTTTATTCAGCAAGGATTAATTAAATTGGCAATAAAGGCATTTCTTATATTAGCAAATATTTCTATAAATGCTGTTTTTTTTCTGGTCATATAAGAGTGCTGAAAAAAATTCTACAGAATCACAGTTTCCGCAAAAATATGAATAAGCAAAAAAGTATTTTTTTTTACATTAGTAAAACAATTACATTTTAAAACAAAAAAATAAAAAAATAAATAAATTTTACATATATATATTACATTGTTATAATATTTCACAATATTACTGCTTTTTAATTAAAAAAATATTTTAATTTACATATGTATGTGTGTGTGTGTGCGCGCGCCCGTGTGTGTGTGTGTGTGTGTGTGTGTGTGTGTGTGTGTGTGTGAGAGAGAAATGTTATACAATCATAGATAACCTCTTATAACTGAAATGTGAAACCAATTTCAAGATCAAGGCCAACATCCCTATGTATATATATATATATATATATATATGATTTTAAAAAATCTTTTATAAATATATATTTCAATTACAAGTTGTAATGGACACACACTTGAGATCACACTGGTATGTTTTTGCGTATGTATTTGTACATATTGTATTATCAATGTATTTTATTTTTGCTGTGCAGGAACATCCAGATGTGCTGCTCATCTGTTGTCTGTACACAGATGACTAAGCATGCACGGTACAAACAAGAGCTGGAGATGAAACTAATAATGTGCCTCTACTCACTACAATAAAATAATCATTCCTAAAAACTCATCTCAAGGACTGAGTTCCACAGACTCACTTTGCATGTTCAGTCAGACACTATATCTTTTTTTCACAGAAAAGGACAGTGGATTTAGCAGAAAACATGTTTATGGCAGATATTTAGCATGTGGCATACCTGTTACTTTATAAACATTCCCACTTCTCTGTGATTGGCTAAATTCACACGACTTGTTTGATGATCACGTGTTGTGGAAGCAAATTGAAAACTCCCACTGTTCCTCATCTGCTTTCCAAGTCATCATGTAATTACACATCACATGTTAGTTTCACGCTAATTACTATATATCCGGTCATTATGCCATTACCATTAGGGAGTTAAGTGTAATTCCAGGTCCCTCTCACAGCCAGACCTTCACTGCAGCCAGTGTAACCAAGGAAACCAGAACTAAGGTGGTTACTGGCTCATTTCAGATAATTAGTACAGAGGTCTGTGCATTGGCTCAAAGGAAGGTCTTGCTCAAAACAGCCCTCATATTTAGACACAAAAGCACTCATGCCCATCTGCACACGGACATTCAAAATTAATTTCACCAGATATAAAGATCAACGACAAGAAAGAATGTCCACAATAAAGAAAAAGGAAAAATCTTTGTGAGAAATCTAGTTAAAAGTAATTAAGCTTATATTTTTCTTAGGCCTTGAATACATGTGTGAGTGTATCTTAATATTTTTTTTTCCAAAAGGATTTTAAATATATTTTTCAAGGTAAAAGTATTTTTGTGAGTATGAGTTATTAATTCATAAATATCCTTACAGTTTTGTGCAGTGACACTGAATGATATTTTATAACCTCAACTAACCTTTCTTTGTCATAAAAGGTCAAATTATCTGATATTTTAAGAGTCTTCTGGAACATGACACACAGTCTTGAGGGTTTGCATCATTATTATATAATTTCCTCCTCTGTTTTTTTTTTTTTTTTTTTTTTTTGGTTGTACCACATGACTTGGCGGATAAATGTGTATTAGCAAAGCAGTTTTGACATTTCTTAAAATTATGAAAGTATTTTTGAGTTGTTTTGAATGATCTTTTATTATTATTTCTTATAATAATAAAATAAATGTGTTTTATTATTGTTTTAAGGAATAAAAAAAGATGTAGATGAGTTTGTTTCTTTATCAGAACAAATTTGGAGAGATGTAGCATTAAATCACTTGCTCACCAATGGATCCTATACAGTGAATGGGTGCCATCAGAATGAGATTCCAAACAGCTCATAAAAACATCACAATCCACATGACTCCATCAATTAAAAAATATTTGTAATACAGTGTTAAGGCATTTTAACTTTAAACTGTTGCTTCTGGACAAAATACAATTCCATAATCCATAACAATGCTTCCTCCTGTTGTCCTCACATCGAAATCCACAGACATATTTGTTCAGAACTGTTTAGGACAAAAAAGAAAATGTCTTTGTGGATTTGTTTATTACAAACACACAGCTTTTGGATTCATAAAGACGTTAATCGATGGATTGGTCAATTATTTGTAAAATATTATGAGATTTTTATCAGCTGTTTGGACTCTCATTCTGACAGTACACATTCACTGCAGAGGATCCATTAGTGAGCAAGTGATGTAATGCTAAATTTCTCCAAATCTGTTCTGATGAGGGAACAAACTCATTTACATCTTGGATAGCCTGAGGGTGATATATGTTCAGCAAATTTTCATTTTTGGGTGAACTATTCCTTTAATTCAGGAATGGAAAAACATGCTCCTCATAGACAGGGTGTGTTCAAGTCAATGTATGTATGCAAAATAGCTCTCAAATGTTCTCATCTTGAGTAAATGATTGAAATAGATGCAGGAACAATGACAGCTCAAAGCACCAGGGCTGGGACATATACAATTACTGCACAGTGACCCAGTGACTAACGTTATGATTCCACTATTGCAGTTAAGCAGATATCACATGCCTGTCGTAAAAGTTATGAGCCTATGAAGCATATGAGATCAATGGGGCATGAAAGAGTGAACGAGAGAGAAAGATTGATCAAATGAGCATGTAGCCTCATACTGTGTCTCTCTGAAGGTGGAGCAGGACTGCTGTGTTCTTTGGTGGTGGGATGAGCATACAAATGTCCTTTCGCTTTCTCAGTTTCAGAATACACATCTTTTTGTTCAAAGCGAGACAGAAAATGTATATGTAGCATGTGACCCTCGGTGATTTTTATTAACATATTAGAATCCGCAAAAGATAGCCAAGGAGTGATAAAGATACAGCCGGAGTCCTTACCATCTCAAAATGTCTTATAACAGCACATGGTTTAATGTCTGAATCACTCCATTTATCTGACAAGCTGTCAGTCTGTGTGCTGTTTGACATGGAGCGGAGGTTACGGCTTTGGCTTCAACTGTATTCCTTGCCTGAGTACTGACAGAGTAACTTCCCATACTGTGTATTAAATGTGGGTTATTTGATATTAACTTCTTGCTTATGTTTCCTCTTTTAAAGATACATTAAAGCAGTATCACACTCACTTTAGCAAGTGGTAATCGAAATCAGTTTGTGAGAATTAGCCCCACATTTGTGAGATTTCTTTTAAACGCAAAAAGTAAAAATAAAACCATCAGAGACTTTCAGAACTAGGGCAGAAGGCCCTCAGTGGCATGTTGTTGCTCATTATTTAAAGGCATGGTAGGTGATTTGGTTAAAAAACATTTTTATTATGCTGGTTGAAAGTCTCTTACATCTCGATAGCAGTCACTAAATTAAGTGGTCTAAATGTATGTACTTATATCGTCTGTGGAAGCCGAAGGACCATAAAATGTTCATCCAATCATATCCCTCAGCCTGTCAACGTATGTATTTGCATACCACAGAGCACCTTTTGCACAGATATTGCGTTCCGATACGCTATTGCAGATGTCAACCCAGACTCATTGGAAATACATGCCTCTAAATACATTTCTACAGCATGGTTATTACGTACCTTATAGCACGTTTTGCTGCAGTTTCAAAGTGAAATGTCCAGAGAGTGGTGCTAAAACACATGTTTAATATGTGACCGTGGCATGTTTTTAATACGTTGGTACAGGCACGTATTCCTGCGTTTTTATTACGCTGTTTGAGGTACGTATTGCGGCTGTTCAGAATTCAAAAATCCAGGGAGTGTTGCTAAAGGTTAATGCTCTGTCGAGTTGGTAATATCCCCTGCACCAAACCCAACCCTAAACCTACCTGATAGTGTTAACAAATCCAAAAGTGATATAAAAATGTATTTGTTTTTGCAACCGTGCTATTTTCACTTCCTCATACGGATTTGAGCTGTTTTTCGAACCGTAGTTTCACGGTGTTCATACCGGAGCTCTTCATCTCTCAAGTGCAACACCGTATCGTGTGAGCTACCAAGCAAATCTACTGAATTAGAAAGCTGTATATATAATGACAACGTTTAAAAGTATAAGTTTTTAAATCAAGCAAGATGATGAAATTGTTTTGAAGAATCATAACATAATATTCTGCAAGCAGCTGTGTGAAATTAGCCTTTATAAATCAAATCAATAAAAGCTGTCAGAGTTTTCCTGCCTCTAGTGTTCATTTCAACTGGAAACTGCAGTGATTTGTACATATAGGTATGTTTTTTCAGTTTTGCGAAAATGTATACAGAGGCATGTATTTCTAATAAGCCTATGTTGCATACCGAGCAACATAGAGGCATTATTATTGTAATAATATGCGCTTTGTACTATAATGTTTTCTCACCGGTGAATGAGACATGAGGTAATCTGACAGTGTTGCATTCAATCCTCCACCAACGCTGTCTCTCATCGTGTCGCTGGTTAGTCTCTGGTCCGCCTGTGTGCGTTCTTGTGTTTTGGAGGAGGAGTGATTTGGAGAGTGATTTGCAGGGAGGGTGGGATCTTATGCTTTCAAAGCTAGCTTGCTATCGCTCTCCAAAATTGCCTACCCTATACCTTTATTTATTTCATTTAATATGTATTATATTTCAAAATACATTTACATTTGATTTAACATGAATACATTTTTGATACTAATGATACCCCACCAAAAAGAGTAAGGATTCAACTAAATACTCACTGCACATTAACTTGGACTTTTTTGTTGTTTGCTATTCTTCATTTTCATTTGTTTTTCTTTCAATTCCAATTTCATTCGCAGTCTCTGTAGTCCTTGCAAATGCGTTGGCAATACATTGCTCCTTTTTTTGATGCCAATAAAGCACATTTGAATTGAATTGAACAGAGAGCGAGAGAGAGAGAGAAAACATTAGGCTGGAGTGAAATTAGCGTGATTTGTTTTAGCTTTCAAGAATAGCTGAAGCCCATTTGCTGGACGTTCAATGAGTAAAAGACTGAAAAACAAGTAGGAAAGCAGCCCACATCAAAATAATGGGCCTACGGTATTTGAAGATGAGAGCGAGAGCAAACAGTCTCATCTTTCCTTTCTTATTTTCCCAGCCCAAAGTACACATTTGTCTTTTTTTCCGTACATCGTCTGATTTTCCCTCAAGGGCTTCTCTCTCTCTCTCTCTCTCTCTCTTTCTCTCTTATTCTCACCCTCCCTCCGCCTCACATTTTCTCTGGTATGTTTGTGTGTATGTTTTCCAAAAGCCTTACACGTGTGTTTTCCCACCCTGCTCCCATGCACAGGGCTGTGGCGTAAATCCAGGACCGGCAAACAGAGAAGGACAGTCTCTTGTGAGAGTTATGGGCTAAACTATAAGAATTTGCTACATCTGTTGGATCTCTGACAGCCCACTCAGTGCCATGTCATTGTCATGCCTTTGGAGGGCTATATTTGTCTGGTGATTTACCATGCAGCTCGCCATAAAAGAAAATGGCTGACTCATGAGCCCGCATTCTCCACCATATGGAAACACTCTCAGACAGCCTGCTGTGCCCTCAAACTCTTACATGACTTTCCTAGTTTTAATAAAGAAAAAGTCTGAGCTAAAGCCAAATTATTATGGCACGCTGCTTTCTCTGGGCTAGAGTAACTGTAGCTGGGGAGGTCTGGAGAGAGTTTTAAGAGCAGGCTTTAGGAAATGGTTTCCTCAAAGAGCTCTTAGCAACGGAGCCTCAGCAAATTTGATTATGAGGGGTAAGGGTGTGAATGTGACACAACTGCATGTATCAGAGTGATTACATTTAATCTCTCGCTCACTCTCACATCCCTCGCTCTCTTCCTGTGAATATTTATTTGAAAGCATTTAAACTAATGGGGCTGACTTTTACAGGTCAACAAGGATGAACAAAACGAAAACTTATCGCATCGAAAAGACGGACGCATTGGTAAGTCACACATTGAGGACAGTGAGAGGTAGAGCCTGTGAAGATATCTATAATTAATAAACTCTTAGTATTCAGGGGGTGTTTCAGATAATCCTGTGTGTCCTGCACCCCGGGGACATTTTGCAGACCTTGTACAGGACTAGAAAGTTTGATGTGGTGATAAAGAAATATTCTGGGTTCAGAACAAGTTAAGTTCAATCAACAGTGTTTGTGGCATACAGTAATTTTGATTATGACAAACATTAGTCCCTAAAAAACTAGTTCCTCCTCCTCTTAAGAAAAGGCAGAAATTTAGGTTACAGTTAGACATTAATAATTGAAGTCAATGGAATCAGTTTGTAAATGTTAAAGTCCGGGTGAACCGGAAGTTGCTGCCGACTTTATTTCAGTGTAGTGACGTATTTCCAGCAGAAACGGAATATTGAATAGAGGGCAGGGTTTTATTTTAGCACTCCTCCTCTCTGTCTCTCACTCTTAGAAACCTAATGTTCAGAGGGGTGTGTTTAAGGATATTCTGCCCAAGCCGTCAAACTGACGTCATCAAAAAAGGAACGCCATTCCAGAGCGGAAATAAATGTTCAGATTTTGATTAAAGATTACCAAGACAAACAATTTTTTTCACAGGATTAACTTGCACGGATTAATTGTTAACATCAACCCCCAGTTTCACAGACAAGGCTTAAACCTAGTCCTAGACTAAAATGTAAATCTGAGCTGTTTCAACTGAAAGAAACTTACACTGACCGATCTTAAAACATGTCAGTGCCTTTGTTTTGTCTTAAGATGCACACCAGTAATGTTTTTTCCTAAGGCATGTTTATAAAAATGACTTAAATGTCTTAATTGAACTGTGGCCTAATCCTGGCTTAGGCTAAGCCCTGTCTATGAAACCGGGCCCAAGACTAGCAATGTGCGATAGTAAAGTAAATAAAGTCCATTTTGATTTCATGCCGACTTTAAAATACTCTCACATTCCTATAGTATAGCCTCAAGATGTGATTTTTAATATGATTTTATTGTGAGAATTTATTTTTTTTTTGTCGTAAGTTATGTTCAGTTCTGCTAGATTGACATGACACTGCAACACCATATACCTTAAAATCCTAAAATTACTATAAAATTAGTGATTAAAAAAACAAACAAAAAAAAACAAAAAACATGGCAGATCATAAAAACACATTTTGACAGAAGAATTACTCTAAGTGCTTCGATAAAATTATGAATAAAAATGAATGAATGAATGAATTTTATAGTAGCTGTGGTTGCCAGAACTTAGTTGCTTTTCTACAAGCTGAGGTAAATATTAATATATAGAAGGTGCCCAGAGTCATAAACAAATAGGCTAGCACTAAAATAACGCAATAAACATTCATTTAACAACATAAGATGTAACATAAAACCCTCATTTACATAATACATGATATAGAAAAAAACTAAGAAGAAATATTAATTTTAATGAAAAACCATCAAATGTGAGCTGTCACAGGGAGAACTGTGGGAATCTCAATTTATGTTTTATCACTGTAGATGACATTTTTACTGTTCCAAAAGCTGTACATTTAACAATATTTTACTGTAAAATTAGGCGAAACATCCCATAAGCTCTATTACAGTTTTTTTTGTTGATCATTAACAAGTAGAAAATAATGAAAATTTTGTCATCATTTATTAATCCTCAAGTTGTTCCAAACTTGTATCAGTTTCTTTCTTCTGCTGAATACGAAAGAAGTTGTGTTGTTGATTGAACTTATATTGTATTGAACCCGGAACAGTCCTTTAAGCATAGCCAAGCACTTCAAACTAACAAACAGGCCAAAGACACACCTGGAGCCAATCAGCAGACAGGAATGTGTTTTACAAAGCCCTGAATCTGTTTCTTATGCTCTCTTACCGCGTGCACTCTTGACCGAGTTTATCTGGGTGGGTTTTGAGAGCCGCCAGTCCATGTGAGGGGCTGTTTTTGAGTCTGATGTTTGTTCATGGTCCAAAATAACTCACTGTAACTGCTGAGGGTGGTTTTAATAAGGGCCTCATTCGATCCTGAGTTATCCCAGTCTCTCTCCCACTCTCCTCATTTTCGTGCTTTCTGAGTATCTTATTCCATTCACCTGGTTGTATCTGCCCTCCAGATGTCCCCACAATCCCTTTCATCTCTGTGGGAACCCTTGTCAGGAAGAAGTTATTTGTTTTAACATTTTCTGTCAGGGGAAAAAAATCCTGGCATGATACTGCCCTACCTTTTGGTCTACTGAGAACAAGATGAAAAATATCATTTCCTGGATTTGAACAGTGTGAACACACAGCAATGAAGTTTTCCCTCTGACTAGACCACATCATATAACAAATAAGCACATGAGAACTTGTTTTAAAGGGATAGTTCACTTCAAAAACAAAAATGCTGTTATTATTTATTTGCCCTCATGCCGTTCCGAACCCGAATGAGTTGCTTTCTTATGTCAAACACAAAAAGAGACGTTAGGCAAAATGTTCACACTGCTTTTTTTTTCAGTACAATGAAAAGTAATTGGTGACCAAAGGCTGACAAGCTCCAAAAGTGAGATGTAAGAATGTCATAAAAGTAATCCAAATTACTTTCAAAGTTTGAAAGCTTTGTGTGTTTGAATTTTGGGCGATGTAACTGCGTACACGACATACAAGAGCCAATTATATATCTGACATAACTGACATCAAGTGTTTGATGTTTGAATATAGGTGAACATTAATACAATTTAAGAGCTACAGCAGTGGATTATCAATAAATACAGTCATGTTTGCCTTATACAAAGCTATCACATGGGTTTAATACATTTTTGGAGTTTGACAGCCCTTGGTTTCATTGAGCAGCATGAATATTCTGCTAAACCTCTCATTTTGTGTTCCACAGAATAAAGAAAGTCATATATGGGTTTGAAATGACATGAAAGTAAATAATGACTGAAGTTGCCTCTAAGCGGCTTAAATTTTGACGCCAACGTACGTCATCTCTTTCCTTAATGCCATGTTTCCTTTTATGAGACAAAAATGGAGAAGATATGGAGAACGTGGACTACTTCTCTCTCTTTCTCTGTGCTGGGAATAAACGGGATGGGCTTTCAAGTCCTTCTCTTTCATCGCTCATGAAGGTGTAGGATGACATTTACAGCCCAGATACAGCATTTAACTGGCAGTGCTGTACTTTGGACTTGTTCTCTGTGTGTGTGTTGCTATGAAACATCCATTTAGGCAGTGTGTCAGTGCAGCCTGTCTGTGTTCCCTTTACCTTTCCTCCAAGATAGCATCATCAGATGTAGGTCTTTCTCTCTCTCTCTCTCTCTCTCTCTCTCTCTCTCTCTCTCTCACACACACACACACACACACACACACACACACACACACACACACACACACACACACACACGCACACACAATCATCAAAGTCGTCTAAGAGCTGCGGAAATCTCGAGAGAGAACTTTTCATGCATGGTCATGTCACTATTTAGAGCTGAAACTCACTAAATATACAAATCATCATCTAACTGATGGCAGACAGCAGCAAATATTAAAGAGAGAGTGTGTATGTTGCAGCGTATGATACTAATTTGATACTTTAATGTAATCATTTAAAAGGGATGGCTTTGGTCTATTTAAAATTCTAAACTCTGTCTTTGGAGGGCTGGAGGGTCTAATGAATATTTAAAGACTATTTTGATTTGAGTGTTTTTCACTGTTTTCAACTAGGAGAAAGCTGGAACTGTAGAAAACCTTGGTGCTGTCTTGTTACCAAATGAACAGGACCAGTAGCTGTTATCACCCTGCTCTTATAAAAATTATTTCACACACTCCTTCCTTTTGAAGTACCCTTCATATTCTCAGAAAGGTTTTATTGCATTAACTCAACTGATAAAGAAAATATGTGATTCTCTAAAGTTTAATTGTGTTGTTGCCTATCTACATGTTTTTTAATGGTTTGTCTTGAGAAGCTTGAATATTTAAAAATTCATTCATTATTAATAAATAATTGATTATTTAGCATACATTGGTGTATATAATATTTATATAATAAATGAAATAGTTCACCCAAAAATGAAAATTCGGTCATCATCACCCTTGTCTTTGCAAACCCATAAGACTTTCATTCATCTTAGAAACAACTTAAGATGTTTTCAGAGAAACTTTATAGTATTCTCTCTCTCAGTTGAAAGTGTATTCCCTCAAAACTATGATGCTCATAAAACAGATCGTAAAATGAATCCATATGAGTTAAGCAGTTTAATCCAAGCCTGGGATAGGATCGTTTTATATTATGAATCTATTTAATTTAGCCTTATATTTACGTATAAACATTGAACATTGCACATACACTATATTGCCAAAAGTATTGGGTCGCTCCCTTCTAATGAACAGGTTTGAATACTTTAGTAATTTCTATGAGTACAAATCTTAATGTTAAAGTATATAATGATATTCTAGGGAATTGTGTGCTTCTAATATTATAGCAAAAGTTTGGACAGGACCCTTTTCTACTCTAACATGACAATGCCTCTGTGTGGGCAAGGTTCAAAAGAAAATGATTGATTCAGTCAGTATGGAAGAACTTGACTGAGTCTACATAAAACAAGTCCTAATCCAGTTTAACACCTCTGGGTGTGAATATAAATGTGGACGGGCAAAAACTCATCTTTCAACACCACTGACTTGCATACACTATGAGCCAAAGTATTGGGACACCTTCTTTAGAACAGAAAATACGCCCCGTCATGGCTAATGATGAGGAACATAATTCATGTATTTTAAAGAATTGTGTTTCCATGCTGTTGCAACAGTTTTGGAAGTACAAATGACTGTACCTTATGTACAAGTCATTGGTGTTTAGTGATGAGTTTTTGGCTCAAAGTCTGCATTTACAGTCACACCGGAGTGTTAAACAAGAAGTTAGGACGTATGCGGACCAATCAAGTTATTTCCACTGAATCAGTCATTTTCTTTGACTGTCTTATACACAGAACGTGTCATGTTAGAATAGAAAAGGGGTCCTGTCAAACTATGCTATAATAATAAGTCTGCAATTTTTGGGAATATTATTATATGCTTAAAAAATTGTTAAGATTTATATCGTAAATGACTAAATAGTCAAACTGTTCCGTGGAAAAAGCGTTAATACTTTGTAATATAGTGTACATAGAACACATCAAATATGGTAAACGGAAGCTCAAAGTTTTGGTTGCATAGACTTTTCAGCAAATGGAAATCTGTTTTTATTAAAAAATACCTTGATTTGTGTTTCGAAGATGATTGGAAGTGTCTTAAGTTTGGGACGAATAATTGATGGTAAATTTTAATTCTTTGGTGAATTGTCCCTTTAAATGTTAATTAGTTAGTTAGTAATGTATTTAATTTTTATCCCTTTTATTACACATGTTAGTCTGTATTTTGCAGAAAAGGAATACAGCATATAATGCAAAATGATTCCAGCAGTCATTATAGTCTTTTTTTATATAGTTCCATATCACGAATTTGAATAAAAAACAATAAAACTCGGCTCAGAGTTATTCTGTCTTATATATATGATTGAAGATGTTCTCTGCTCAACACCGCTCCATGCTGGCATCGCACAAAAGAGAGTTTGACCTTCCTTTGGTGAGATGGCTGAAGCGATAGTTTTGTGCTCTTCCTGACAATTCAGCAGGGGTTTCATACATAATACATTCGATGGCATACACTGCAGCTGGCCATGGCCACAGTCTTTAATAAATATCTGTGACAACAGACAGACAGAGAGAAGCATTATAACCAACAACGAGCTAATGTCTCCGTGCACTTTCATGAGGCTGCGAATGCATTATTCAGCTTCAGAATAGATGGCTTCCCACTGCATTTTTCATGCTCTTCTATTCTCTACCTTTTTATTTTCTTCCTTGCACTTTCAAACACTTCTTTTTTTATTCTCACTGACTCTGTATGTGTGTGTGTGTGTGTGTGTGTGTGTGTTCTCAGTCAGTCTCGTCGGAGCCTGGAGGTGTGATCGTGTGTGTATCACCGCGCAGATTCTGATGTTGTGTTTATTCGCAGGCGTTGCGTCTGTCTGAAGAGATGCAACTTCACACTGGGGCAAATAGAGAAAAAAAACAGCACTTCTGAGATCTGAACTGAGACGACTTACAGGGCCTTAAGAAAAAATCTGTGCAAAGAGAACAGGGCTCTCTGCCATTAAAAGTCTCTTTAGCAACAGATGCATAAATTTTCATAGAAAACATCTTGCGGCATTATCTTATTTGGAGTGGAAAGTTTTTCATATATCTCAAATTATCCTTGTGAGCAGTTCAAGGTTGGGTTTACATCTGAATAGTGAGGCAGATCTTTAAAGGCAGTTTGTATGTTATTAGCATGACGTGAACATGTCATTTTCATGACGTTCATGACATGTTATAGACAGATAACTTGCTATAACTTGAAAGTTATCTTGCTGTAACTTCTTTGAAATTTACTGTTTTTATTGCTGTTGATTTCATTATTTTGAAAAAAGAGTACCGGTTTTAAAGGGGTCATCGGATGTAAAATTCACTTTTCAAGTTGTTTGAACATTAACGTGTGTTGGAAGTGTGTGTACACATCCATCCTATAATGATAAAAATCAACCCAGTGTTTTTTTTTTAAACTGTCTCTTTTAAAATCCCCTTTCTCAAATCAGGCTGTTCTGAGATTCCTGTCAGAATGACCTAGTTCTGCACAGGCCATTCCCACAATAGTTGATTGACAAGACCGTCTTACCTTAGACCCGCCCAGAGTGAGCTGTCATCAGTCTGCCATTGTGTCGACTCCAGTGCAGGGGAAGACAAGATGTCTCCGATTAAGCAATTGAGGTGTTTTGTTGTTGGATGTAATAATGAATATAGCAGTCGTCATTTACTCTCGACGTCTGAGCCGCTGAAGACACAGAGGATTAATGTTACTTTCATTTTGAAGGGAATGCGCCGATCCCCGATCTGCCTAAATGCGTCTATGTTTGTGCGAATCATTCGTGATCCAGCCTCACCTACAGAAGAAGTGAGTATAATGTTTTTTTATGAATCTTTGCAAATCCCCTTTCCTAATATGTGCTAGTTAGCAAGTTTCGTGGCTAAAGTAAACAGTACTGCTCGTCACTCCACAGAAGAGAGGGGCGGGGTCAGCAGAGCTCATTAGCATTTAAAGCAACATGAACTAAAATGCCTTGCTAAAAACAGAGCTGATTTTGACATGGTAAATTTTAACCAAAGTATGTTATAGACTTTTCATTAAGACCCTAAAGAATCATATCAACTTGTGGAAAATGGGCATCCAATGACCCCTTTAAGAAATATCTGATTTAATGACTCGAGGAAAAAGTAAAAACATATTTTTTTCCCTATACCTATATGAATACATTGTGTGTATATGTACATACACACACACACACACACACACATATATATATATATATATATATATATTTTATTTATTTATTTTTTACTTGAAGATGATCTTACACATATTCAAGGTGTGGGGAAAATACATACATTATTACTTTTCTACCTGATGGTTACACCACATAACATTTTTGAGTCATTAAATTTAAACCTTTCTTAAAATTGTAACAATTTTTTTTTTCAAAACCATGAAACCAACATTAATACAAAAAGTAAATTATACTGTATTTTCTGTAGGCTACTGCATGCAGGATATGTGAAAACACACATACATAATCTGTATGATTGTTAGTTGTAAAACTGTGAGTTGTCAAAACAAAACAAAACAAGAAAAGCAAAAACATCACCTCTAATAAAATGGAATAAACATGTTGAATTCTTTGAAATAAATTTCAAATAACCTTGATAAAATAATTGGTAGCCATGTAGCCTTTGTGGCCTATGATGACTTCTTGTAACCATCTAGCTTGCTCTGGTTGAAAATAGACTAGCCTCAGTTTTCTATTCATGCCCTCATCTTTTATACTCTATAATGTGTTTGGGCTGTTAGATGACCCCTCACCCCAATATCAGGCTTAGTCCTAGAGTTTTAAAGCGCTAGTTGAACATATTTTGCTCTAAAATAAAACTTCTCATCTTCATATATGTCTTCATATGAAATACAGTGGGCTCTTCATTCTATAGCTTCCCATAACATTTTAGATGGAGTTCATATTAGGGAAAATGCTTTGTAGTCTTGAGAACTTTCTTTACAATTCTGTTTGAATTAGTGTGTGTAGTAGCTGTACTTTACTGCAGCCAGTACCCCCATCCTTTCGACTTGTAGAAATATAGTGGCTAGGCGAAGGATATTTGTGTGCTTTTGTTGTCAAGTTTGTAATATTACCAAACTTATTTCAAAAAGCCACGTTTGTATTTAGTCTGTTTTAACAGTTTTTCAGTATTATAAAGATGCATGTCTGTCTTTTCAGTCATTAGAGCGAAACTACTGCATCTAGAGCTGGTTTATGCTCCAGATCGGTTTGGCAGAGTAAATATGGACTGTGGAAGAGTACTTGTGTGTTTTTAATATTAATTTTGAAATATTACCAAATACATATTTCATAAAATTCCACATTTGTAGATTACTTTTTGTTTTATCAAAGTTTTTCCAGTAGTATTATGATAAGCATCTTACTTTTCAGTGAACAAATTACTTGACCAAATTTATGCACCAAATCAGTTTTGCCAAGTAAATATGAACTGGGTAAGGATACTTGTGTGTTTTTGATGTCAATTTTGAAAATATTGCCAAATACATGTTTCAAAAAATGCCACATTTGTAGATTACTTTTTGTTTTACCACAGTTTTTTTTTTTTTTTTTTTTTTTTTTCCCAGTGGTGTACTAATGAATGTCTTACTTTTCTGTCTTTGCAGTGAAACCATGGTGTATTTAGACCAGGTTTACACTCCAAATCAGTTTTGATGAGTAAATATGGACTGGGGAAGGATACTTGTGTGTTTTTGGTGTTAATTTTGAAATATTACCAAATACGTGTTTCAAAAAATGCCACATTTGTAGATTACTTTTTGTTTTACCACAGTTTTTTTTATTTTTTTCCAGTGGTGTACTAATGAATGTCTTACTTTTCGGTCTTTGCAGTGAAACCATGGTGTATTTAGACCAGGTTTACACTCCAAATCGGTTTTGATGAGTAAATATGGACTGGGGAAGGATACTTGTGTGTTTTTGGTGTTAATTTTGAAATATTACCAAATACGTGTTTCAAAAAATGCCACATTTGTAGATTACTTTTTGTTTTACCACAGTTTTTTTTATTTTTTTCCAGTGGTGTACTAATGAATGTCTTACTTTTCGGTCTTTGCAGTGAAACCATGGTGTATTTAGACCAGGTTTACACTCCAAATCGGTTTTGATGAGTAAATATGGACTGGGGAAGGATACTTGTGTGTTTTTGGTGTTAATTTTGAAATATTACCAAATACATGTTTCAAAAATGCCACATTTGTAGATTACTTTTTGTTTTACCACAGTTTTTCCAGTAGTGTACTGATGAATGTCTTACTTTTCGGTCATTGCAGTGAAACCATGGCATTTAATATTACCAAATACATGTTTCAAAAAGCCTTGATTACTTTTTGTTTTACCAGGTTTTTTTTTTTTCAGTTGTATGAAGAAGGATGACTTACTTTTCAGTCTTTGCAGTGAAGCTTTACTGCACCTAGGGCAGGTTTCTGGATCCAAAATTGGTTTTAGCAAGTATATAAATGTACTTAGAGTTACTACTTAGCTGTTAACTTCATTTGAAACGTATTGCATGGATTACATCACAAGAACTATAATCTGGCACTATTTTGTAAGACATAAATGTTGTGAGCAATTGAAATCAAATACATACATACTAAATATTCTCTACTAACAGATCAGAGAGTGTAGAGACTTAACGTTTACTTCAGTGGAAAATATAGCATCAGATGTTTTTCCAAAGGTACCTAAGGTTTTTTTTTTTTTCCTTAGAATTCTATGTGAGGATGCATATGTGTAATATTCCTGACATTAAACCACCAAAACAAAAACATAAGGGCTGAAATCACAGTGTGCTTCACAAATGTAACAGGTGCAGATTTACAGAGAGACAGTGACTGTCTCATCTCATATACGATGCTGTGACACAATGTGCTGTGGCGTTTCATGCAATTATACAGAAGAAAAACAGGTATTTTTATACAGCTTAATGTAAATATTTACTGTTGGTCCATTTGGCAGTTATTGCAAAAAAGTTAACTTTGTACATCCTTCAAGAGACTAAGCACATTACACAAAGTACTGTTCATATTTAGCTTTAATTGCATAAGGATGTGTTCCAAAGAAAGCCAGTTCTTACAAATAAAAGCAGGTGCATGTTGCTGTCGCTCAACTGATTCTCACATTTCCGGGCCGGGTTTAAGAGCTTTTGTTTAAGGGTTGACAGTGAAGTAGCGCTTAAAAGAAAGAAAACGGTAATTTCTTTACACAGTAACACACATATGTACTAGGACAGATACACATCTATTTTATTTTCATTTGCGATGTTGTTGGAAATGGTTCTCACGTCTTTCTAAGTGCAGGGCTAGGTTTGAGTGCTTTGATTAAGGTTTGACAGTATGATATTCTTTTGATTATGGAGACAGCATGAAGGGGTTTATTCTGCTTCCAGAGATGAAAATTAACCGTCAACGTCCAATAGAAGCACTTTGAAAGGATTGCGCTGAAAAGTAGTCGCTTCTATTTTCTTCCGTCTCGTTAAAATAAAAAGGGGAGAGATTCTGAAAAGACCTTTGTTTGCTTATTTATATGTGCAAAATCAGCAAATCTTCTCTTGATTGTGTTGTTCTGGACTGTGAACACTGTAAACACTTTTTTTTTCACTTTACCGTATATTTAATTGAGATCAGAATCTATTAATCACGATGGAAAGCTGTGAAAATAAAATCTTTAATAAATCTTGTTTGCTACACTTGGTTTAGTTTATGTCCAAAGTTATTAAAAAGTACTCTCTGTATTAATGCTGGTTTCGTATTGTTTTAACTTAATACTTTTAAACTGAAAATATTAAGTAAAGGTAAAAGTTATATTTTACAAATGAATTATTAATTAGTAATAAACATCATCAAGGCAAGAAACCATAATACATCACAGTATTAAGACAATAAATTTTGTATTAGAAGCTTTATAAAATGTTGTTTAAATATTCAAATAAGGCACTTATTAAAAATTCACCAATTTGAATATGTGATATATATTGCTTCACTTTGTTGATATACAAGAGATTTTTTCTTTTTTTTTTGGAATTTTGAGTTTTGAATATCTTTTTTAATCACTTTGGAAATCTAAAAATAATTTCAACAGTAAAAAAAAAAAAAGTATTTACATGTACATTTTTGGACAGTTGCACCACATGACATTTTACAACATGAGCTAATCTTGCCTAGTCATTAAAAGTCAAATTATCTGATTTTTTAAAAAAGACTTCTTGTGAGGATAGGGTTCCTCTCTATGATATTTGTCTATATTTCTGCATATTGGTCATGCCACATGACACTGATTAGTTGAAAAAAATAAATGTTTTTTTTTCAAATGTTAGTAAGCAGTGGAGTTGTTTTGTTACTTCTTTTTTGGTGCCAAACTAGTGCCATTTTTTAAAATTCTTTTAAGAAGACATGTGTTTAACATACAAATAATACATCAGAAATTAAAAACATTCTCATCATAGAAGAATATTCCAGTTGTTTCCCTACAGTGGTTGGCATTTATTTCTCTCGCTTTTTTGGTAAACCAACCCTTAAACGACACTTTAATCATATCAGGATATCTGTTTTTAGTTACACAGACCCTGTCATGCGGTTCTTAGCGTGTCTTAATCTGTAGTGTGCATGATGTATGAACGCACTCAAAACATCCTGTGTGTGTCTGACACCCAGTGTGCGATCTCACACATCCGAGATCTATCTCATCACTGCTGCCTGCTTCTTGAAACATGGAAAAGTAAATAGTGTGATATATCAGATTCACATCTGTTGGCATGAGGATTCCACTCTCACCGGTGAATCGCAGATCGTGTGGAACTCACCGCATGTAAATGAGACATCACAATGCCGCTTACCAGGAGAAAACTGTCAGCCATGATTACCAGTCACCTTGAAATGATAATTATCTTCCATTTTCTGGGTGTTATCCGTAAGCAAGATAGACAGGTCAGGGCTTAGAATGGATGTTCAGGACTTCTCTCCTTATTCAATATTTACCTGGTCATTAAAGTTAGCTGGAGAGAATAGCAGCACTTTGCTTTGATTTAGTTGGTTATTATGCAAGACACTGATTAAAAGGGACAATAAAACTCGCCTGATTTTTGAGATGCCATTGCAAAGTTACATAGTGACAAGAAACGCTCTTTGATCCAATTGATAAAGGGATGCTCTGTTCCTAAACCTAGTGAGATGAGTATGTCGGCAGTGTTTTAACACATCATTGTTGCATTCCTGAAGTAAAAACTGTTTCAAAAGATAGGCAACTTAAGATAACTTAAAGGGATAGTTCACACAAAAATGACAATTCTGTCTTCATTTATACTCATGTTATTCCAAACCTGTAAAACTTATTTTCTTCTGTGGACCATTCAATGAATTTATTTTGAGAATTTTTTGAAAAAGAATGTGTCCATATAATAGAAGTCAATGGTTAACCATCTTCAAAACATCACTTTTTTATGTCCCAGAGTTTTATAATGACTTAAAGGTAACAATTTATTTATTTATTTTTTCATTTAATGAACTATGCCTAATTATTATCACTGATGAAGGCAGACGAAAATATCATGATTAAGTGTATACAAATAGATTTTAACTTGTTTCATTTCTGCTTCTTGTCTCAGAAATAATGATTAACAATAAAAAACAAAATATTTTTAAATTAATTATTATTAATAACTGTGTACACTAATTATATTAATTCAAAATTGTTCTGCAATTTAAATGCTCACAGATTGTGTGCATTTCAGGCAGTTTCGGATTATATCACTTACATTTACATTTATGCTTTTAGCAGAAAATTTTATTCAAAGCATCACTTGATAAATGGCTGTAATAGAAGAAGTTATGTATAATTAACTTTTAGATTATACAAACAATGCATCAAAAGAGTAAGCTGAATACCCATGTTTTCTGTATTTTTATAGGCATTGTTGCACATTATCCCATAGAGACCCACCAAATTGTGGTGCTTTAACCCTATACTGAAGACTTTATAACCAATAAAGTACAAAAGAGTGAATATTGGTATAATATAACATATTAGTCAAAGCAACTGTTTGTCTATCTAGACATCTTTTGGGAAAAATCTAAGGCAGTATTAAATATCCTTTAAGGTCACATTTACTGTTGATCTGTGAAAATTTGCAAGCAAAATTGATTCATTTCAATAGGTCAGAGTTCCCCAAGCAGATTTTGCTCATTTTCAAGTTGAATTCACCACTCTGACCAACAGAGAGCTGCTTGGTTTGAAAGTGAATTCTATGTGAGCCATGCTTCATACACTCCCCTCCAAAAGTATTGGGACAGTGAGGCCAATTCCTTCATTTTTGCTGTACACTGAAAACATTTGGGTTTGACATCAAAAGATGAATATCAGACAATAGATTTACATGCCGGCTTTTATTTCCAGGTATTTACATCTGGATCTGACATACAACTTAGAAGATATCACCTTTTGTTTGAACCCACCCATTTTTCATGTGAGCAGAAGTATTGGAACATGTGACTGACAGGTGTAATTTGTTGCCCAGGTGTGTCCTATCACAATGATTATTCAAACAATAATTAGCACTGAATGTCTGCACTCAGTTTCAGATTTGGGTTTTGCCTGTTCAAACTGCATTTATACTGTAGTTAAGAGGTGTAACCAACATGAAAACCAGAGAGCTGTCTATGGGTGAAAAACAAGCAATTGTGAAGCTGAGAGAAGAAGGAAAATCAATCAGAGCCATTGCACACACATTGGCCATAGCCATTTCAACCATTTGGAATGTCCTGAAGAAGAAAGAAGCCACTGGTGTACTAAGTAACAGACATCGAACAGGTAGACCAAGGAAAACAACTGCAGTTGATGACAGAAACATTGTGAGAGCTGTCAGGAAAGACCCTAAAACAACTGTAAGTGAGATCAGCAACAACCTCCAGAGGGCAGGAGTGAAGGTATCACAATCTACTGTTCGCAGAAGACTTCATGATCACAAGTACAGAGGCTACACCAGAAGATGCAAACCACTCATTAGCAAGAAGAATA